>JAODAL010025914.1:0-57723 GCA_025379985.1 Phyllomedusa bahiana | reverse complement strand
ACCATGCAAGGAAAGTGGTGCTTGTGGCTGTCCTTTCCATTCACTTCTATAGGAGTTCTGAATATAGCCAAGTGCGACAAGCCGGGTGACTGGGACAGAGGGCCTTTAAGGTTGTCACGGGCGATGGTATGGCGAGGGCCGCCATCAGAAATTTCAGTGCCCCATACAGTTGAAGCATCTGCCTCCCCCACACGTCAACCCCACCCTCTGCCAACCCCACAGCCTCCACACACAGCCCCCACACACATAACCTCCCCACACACAGCCTCCCCACACAGCCTGCACACACACACACAGCCTCCCCACACACAGCCTCGCCACACACACAGCCTCCCCACACACACAACCTCCCCACACACACAGCCTCCCCACACACACAGCCTCCCCACAGTCCCCTCCACAGCCTCGGGGGGGAGGGGTCACTGGGGCAGAGAGGGGGCGTCAGTGGGGCCCCACATTATCCCAGTGTGTGAGGAGGGGGGGGCGTTGGACTCTTGGGACTGCTCTTACATACGCACAGCTCTCCACCCTTTCCAAATTTCTCCTGCGTCTCCTATGTCGGAGTCACCCCCCCCCCCCCTCCTCCCTCGCCGGCGGGTCACTGACCCCCGCCCACAGGCAGAGAGAGGAGGGGCCGACTCCGATCACAGGAGCTGCTGGAAAAATAAAAAAAATGACAGACGCGCAACTGTAGTGACTTACAGAGCACATTTGCTTTTTGGGGAGCGCGGCCCCTCTCCTCACCGTGACCGCACGGGCCCTCTCCGACACGCTATTTGCACGGGCCCCTCTCCTGACATGCTGACCCCGCACCCCCGCGGACAGTCAGCATGTCGCGGGCCCGTGTTCAGGCTGACCAGGTTATGAAAAAAAGGGGGGGCCCCTCTTGCCGGGGGCCCCCCGTTTCAGGGGGGCCCGGTACAGGAGTACGGGCTTACCTCCTGTACGGCGGCCCGGGGTATGGCACGAGGTATATGGGGCCTTGTTCCCAGGCCCGCCGGGGACCGCAAGAAGTTCCCTGCTACCCAACCCCACACAACGCCCACAGCTGAGACAGTCCGAAATTAGGCTTTAATAAATTGCTTTCTAAACTGGAACGGGTGGTATAATACAGAGTAAAACCGGTACAGTCTCTCGTGATAGGCCACAGAAAAAACTGCCTGTTAAGGGGGCAATTAGGATAAACAGGTCTGGAGCTGTATAGACTTAATTTTTTGGGAGGAGGAAACAGGGAGTTCGGGAAATAGTATTTTGAATCTTAGACGTTGGGGAAATAATTTGGGAGTAAAGATTGTTACAGCCGATCCCGAGGTGGGCCCTTTAGCTGAACAGGGACGGGTCAAAAATATTGAACTTGAACCTAGAATTGACGCTCCCAAAGCACACTGGTTTTCAGGTGGAAGACATTGGGGCCACTGCAAGGGGAAACCAGGGGAAATTAGTCAGATTGGGGACCCTCAAAACATTCCCCTGGGCAGTAGGCTCTTAAATAATAAAGGGGTTTCCACTGGAAACTTAAGTAGGGGCCCCTGAAATCCTTGTTGCTTCGGATACAGGTTAAAGTTTGAAATTTGAAAGTTTTAGGGGCCCCAGCCCCGGGGTGTCTCGTGGAGTCATGCTTCACTCCTTCCCTTTTGGAATTTTCCCCCCAGACCTTTTCTTTAGGTGCAAAGGAGCTCCCCTATTGGTACAGGGTTTAGCCCCTTACCAATCCGGTTAATAGCTGATTTAACTCCTTTTTTGCGCTAAACAGGGCCAGTAAATGCAAGAAATACTGTAGGAGAAACACACAATAGCAATTACAATAGAATGAAATAAAGCAATGTCTGTGATTTAAATATATGAGCTCACAGTGGGAAACTAGGCATAGAGGGGTGGACTAATGAGTGATTTGTAGTGACTGTAACTATTCACGAAACAGATAGATGGGACAAGGTTCTGTTTCAGGCCACTACATGCTCCCCCTCTGAAGGTGAGCCGTCCTCGGCGACTATGTGAATAGAGGACTACTGAGGAGAGGAAATATAACATAACCATTGGCAAACCAAGGATACGGTAACAAATTACATTACAATAAATAACATGGAAACTTAGGCACTGAACTGAAAAATGTGCAAATATAGTGATAGAGTCTCTGTCAGCAATATACTCATTGTCCATGAAAGACTCTGTAAAAGGAACTAATGTCAGCAAACAGTCCATAAGTCCATAGGCTGTATATAAACATAGTCCAAACAATAAACAAGGCCTTGGTATAAGGGCCAGGTGCTGAGGCTTGAACATTACTGAACTTACTAACTATCTGATTTAACCGTATATGTAAGGCAAAGTATATATACAAGAATGATATACAGTCTTTATTCTTGGTAGCGGGCAGGTAAAGTTCCTTTTGTAGAGGGGCTCTGAACGTCTCAGCGAATGGGATCTCCTCTTCAATGCTGGAGCAGGAGCAATGAGGTTGAGCCTCGACTGGCACTGGAACATAGACAGAAGCAGTAGGTGAAACTGGAACAGGGACAGTTATTGGAGCAGACAGTGGGGTTAAAACGATACAGGCATGGGTACCCACTTTTTAATCCAGGATGAAAAACGAATCTCGCAGAGTGTCTTCCAAAACGGTTTTTGGGGTAACTTGGACCACGGGAGAGGGCGCCAAACTCTGACAGGGGGCGTAAGAAGAGACATACGAAAAGGGTCTCTTTGGTAACAACTTCTCCATTTCGGTGAACTGCTAGGAGCCTTCCCCGGTTTTTTGACTTCAAGACACCTGTTTTCGGGGAAAAGGTATAGCCTGTATGAAAGGCTCAGGTTTCCCACAAAGAATCCATTTTACTGAGCGAGGACTTTTTAAAACCCCAATACTAGGACTACAATGCCAGGTCTTGGGGGGGTTCACGCCCCTGGACGTACTGTAGCATCGCCTAGGAACGCCAAACTCTAAAGCAAGTTCGCGCGATCGGTGCGGGGTGTCAGCGAAAAAACCCCTGACACCCGCACATGGCCCCCGACCCACAACACTCCGGGGGGGGGGGGGGGGGGTTAACCCCTTAATATTGCGCCCTGGGGTCCAAAAACTAAGGAAGACCAGAGGGATCGTCCTCCTGGGTCTCTTACCGAAGCAGCACTGATCGGCGGGGTGCTGTGTGCTGACAACAGCCGGAGGGGATAGAAGTGGGGATGGCCCCCGGGATCGGACTGAAGTTACCCTGGAACCAGGCACGCAACAAGTGTGCATTGATTCCCAATTGAATGAGAGATCTAAAGTCTCCATTTTAAATCCCCCAGGGGGGAAAAAAAAAAAAAAAAATTTTAAAAAGTAAAAAAAATGTGAAAAAGTAAAAAAAATGTGAAAAACAAATTAAAAAACAAAAAAAAAAATATCAAAAAAAAATCACTACACCGCCCTTTTACCTTTACAAAACCAAAACGCCCCCCAAAAAAAATAAAAATAAATAAATAAAGTACCCCCCTATTTGGTATAAACCCCTGTGTAAAGACTGCCCATAAATCTGTCATGTTAATTTATCCTACGGGTGAACGCCGAAAAAAAAAACAAAAAGAACAATCACAGAATTAAGATATTTGTTCAAGATGTTTAAATCCGCAGCACATAAAATGGAATAAAAGTGGATCAAAAACTCCTATAAACGCCATCTTGTACCAATTAAAAACGCCATTATCGAATACCGCAAAAAAAAAGTCCTTACACAGCTCTGTATACGGAAAAATAAAAAAGTTATGGCTCTCAGAAGATAGCAATGCATAAATATTCTGTTACGGTCTGGAGGTGGATCCGCTGGACCACCGCAGGCGATGGCGTAAGCCCACACCAGGGAGTGGAATCTAATTGGGTCCCGGTAATCACCAAGCCCGCCGCAAAGCGGGATGGACTTGGCTGCGCTGGATCACCAGGTCACTACCACTGCGGGGCTTCCTGCGTCCCAGTTTGTAGGAGAGGTATTTTGAGGCGGACATATTCGGGCTGACAGCCATACCTTATCACCCGGGAGAAACGGAGGAGGGCTTTCTTCTTTTATCTGCCTGCGCCTTCATGTGGTCAGACGCACGGAGCATGATTGCGGATCAGGGACCAAATGGTTCCTATGTCCTGACCAGAGTGTCAGCAGCTGGGCATCGATGATGATGCTTAGTGGAGAGGTGGGCGGGGAAGAAAGACTTACCACAACGAAGAAGGAAGGCACCGCGGACTCTGACTCTAAGAATTATACGAAAAATTCCACCCAAGAAGTAAGTTGGCCAGTCAATTTTGCCGTGCAGACACGAAGTGGCGCAGGTAACAACCGAGAACTTGATTCACTCTTCTCCACCTGCCATTCGACTGAGGGTGAAAGCAGAGAGAAGTTAAGCATCACCTGGAGTATAGCATGCAAAGGCGCCGCCAAATTTAGAACAAACTGCACCTCCCGATCAGAGATGATTTGTAGAGGAAACCGTGCAGACGAAAAATGTGGAGAAAAAATAGCTCGCCAGGCGCGGGGCCGAAGGCAAGACCGGCAAGGGGACAAATGGTGCCATTTAGAAAACCGGTCTACCACCACCCACAACGGTCAATTACCGGACGACGGGGGTAGGTCGGTTATGAAGTCTACGCTACGTGAGACCATGGTTGCCGTAGGGATGGCAGTGGGTGCAAGAGACCTGCCGCTAGTGGCGAGGAGCCTTGTTGCGAGCACAGGAGTTACACCCTGGACGAACTCTTAACTACCTTAGCGATGTCCTGCCACCAATACTACCGGGAAATCAGGATCAACATCTGTGAGCACCGGAATGCCCGACCACCGAGAAGCAGAGACCCCTAATTCAGGATACGCTACGGAGCGCATGGCGGACGTATGTCTTCCCCCGGTGGACGTTCCGGAGGACGACAGGGGCCTGCTGAGAAAAGGCGTTCCGGAGGAATAATGTGCTCTGGATCGCTTCTACCACCCACCACGTCGTAGGCAACGGAGAGGGCAACTGCCTTTCACTGTTTTTCTCGCAAGGGCGGAAATGAATCTGAAAATTAAGCGGGAGAAAAAAAGCGACCACCTAGCCTGGCGGGATTGAGTCACTGGGCAAGTCTGGAGGTAACTGGAGGTTTTATGAACCGAGTAGATACAAAAGGGGATTCGGCCCCTCCAGCAAATATCGTCCATTCTTCCAGGTCCAGTATTATGCTAATAACTCCCGATCTCCAATGGTGTAATTCCTCTCCGCCTGTTAAAGGTTTTAGAAAAGAAGCCACAAGTGACTGTTTTGCCTGTGGGCCCTTTATTTGCATGAGGACTGCGCCAGTGCCAACCGATGAGCGTCTATTCAAGCGAGAAGGGGTTTTCGCTGGGTCTGCGCGACAGGATGAACGCAGAGGACAAAGGCCATTTTTAGCTTGAGAACGCTCCTCGGCCTCGAAGGCCAGCTCCGTGGATTGGCGTTCATCCTCGTAAGGCCACAATGGGGAGCCACCAGCGTGAGAAGTACGGAATAAACTGCCGGTAGAAGTTGCAGAAGCCCAGAACCGTTTGGATGGCCCTCAGGCCTCTGGGCGTGGCATTGCAATTACGGCTGACAACCTTTGCTGGTCCATTCCGTAGCCCTTGTCCGTCATAATACTATCGCCAGGAACGGAAGGCTGACTTGATGGAAAGAGGCACTTCCCTAATTGGCATACAAGGATTAGCACGAGTCGCTGTATCAACTTGACGGACGAGAAGGCGGTGATTCTCAAGATCCGGAGAGTATATCAGGATGTCGTCCAGGTAGACCCCGACACAAGTATAGAGAAGTATCCCGAAGACATCATTAACGAACTCCTGGAATACGATCAGGCGCATTACAGAGTCCGAAAGGCATCACCAGGTACTCGAAGTAGCCGTCTCTGAGTTGAAGGCCGTCTTCCCTCATCGCCCTTTGCCGGATCCGGACCAAATAGTAGGCCCTCTCAGATCCAGCATGTAAAAGACCTGCGCCCTGTATACGGGTCGACATGATCTTCGAATTAACAACGTAGAGGTACCGTTTCGTTACCGTGATCTTGTTCAGGCCCCGGTATCCGATGCAGGGTCCCCGAAGGGAGCCGTCCTTCTGTTCACACAAAGAAGAATCCTGCGTCCCGCGGAGAGGAGGACTTTCGAATAAATCCTTTCTGTAGATTTTCCGATGTACTCATACGATGGCTTGAGATCTCAGAATGGATAAGGGGTAGACTCTGCCCCGAGCAGGCTGTAACCGTGCAGAAGGATCAAATCGTCAATCATATGGACGAAGTGGCGGCTAAGTCTTCTGCTTGCTTACGGAAAAGACACTCAGAAAAACTCCGATATGACGAGGGTAGACACCCAACCCCCCGCCCCCCCACACAAGAGCATTAGACGGTACCGTAGAAGCGTAAGCACCGGGCGAAGCTCCACCAACACCAGCGAGACCGACACTCTGGGCTCCATATCGCAAAACTTCGCCCGACCTGCCATTCAAGCACCGGGCATTGTATGCTGCAGCCACGGAAGACACAAATAGGATGGGCGAGGAAGACCGGGTAACACATAGAAACTACAGTCTCTCTTTAGCAGTGCTCAATTTGAAGGAACGTGGCTCCGTACGTAACGGACTGATCGCTGAGGATCTCCCCACTGACGGAGAAATTGATAGGTTTTCTCCAGAGAACCACGGGAAGATAGTTGAAGACACCCACGCAGCGTCCAAGAAGTTTCCCACCGAACCGAAGTCCAGGAAGGCTTAAGCTTGAAAGTGGGTTCCGGCATTCCGTGCTGACCAGGACTTGGTAATGTTCAGAATGAGGAGAGTGACTGCCCCACCCCTATGGACGCCTCTCCACGTAGCCTAGGTGCGCACGTCTCCCCGGCCACCGCGATGGAGCATGCAACCCCTGAGGAGATTTTCAGGCTGCCACAGTAGAGACATAGGTTTTCCCTTACACCGTATGGTCAAGTTCCTGCGGAGTCCAGTGGGCTCTATCGCTGGCATGGCCTCTTCCACGGCTGGCTGGAAAGGAGGCTTGGAGGCCGTAGAAACACCGAAGCAGGACGGGACAGGCGCGTGGGATGACTGGTTCTTGCTCTTGGCGGAGCTCCTCACGTCTCTCTGTGAACGGATATCAATCCGGATAGCAATGGAGAGCCTCGCTTAAGAATACGTATATGTCCCAGGGCATCCTTAATCTGGCTGGAGAGACCATAAATCCATAAGAAGGGACGTTAATACCGCTAGTCAAAGTCAAACGTGAAGACTGAATGCTGTTGAGACGGCAGAGGCCCAGCATCCATGATGGGACAGCTATTAAGGTGAGTAAAATGCGCCATGAGAACTAAACAATCCAGCACTGCTGTTATAACGACGTAAACAGTCCTCTGGGCGCCAGGCGGAAAGAAGAGTCGTAGCCGCCATAAAATAATATTAGTAAATAAGCTCACGTGATTCGATATCCAGTGGCGTGAAAGAATCGTTAGGTCAGGCATATGAAACAAAGTCGCGCTGCTTTGAATGGACTTTCTTCGGAATATAGGACTAGAGTGAAATGGCATTAAAATTATATCGGCGTAAAATTATCCTGGGATAAGAGCACATGTCTTAACAAGACAGGTTAAATCTAGAGGGGGGGGGGTTTATAGGGGGGTGTAATTCTCTGCTGAGGATGCCAGAATTTGAGTATAGGGAAAAATAGTAAAAAAATATGAGGCTTTATTTTTTTATTATTAGAAGGGGGGGGATTTATTGTAGATAATAATTGGGTGAAATAGGGGGCCATTATGGAAGGTTTAAAATTAGGGTATATCGTGGAGTACTGAGACGGCATAGTGGACAGCATCCTTAGTATAAAAGTCGTTTTCCAATTAGAAAAGGATAAGCAAGCATGATGAGGGCCTAGTAAATAGCCATAAAGCTTTGGTGTTTCACAGAGACATAGAGAGATGCGAAGGAGGGGGGGGATTTGGTGAAACATAATTGGGATGAATTGTATCGAACGATAGGAAGGTAAATATAAAGATGTTAAATAGAATTTAGGATAATTGAAATATAGAAATTTAGTATGAGTGGGATAAATTAGTTGTTTTAGGGTAGTGATAAATTTTATAGATGAATGAAAGTAGTTGTGGGGTGAATGGTAGGATATGATGATAGTGTGTGATGAGGAGTATTAAGGTATGAGTGGATGAGAGGAGGTGGGGTGTAGGTGTGATTGTAGATGGTTATTTATGGTGATTTGTAGATTAGTTTGGATAATAGATAGTATAGAAGATGTGAATGGAGTAGATAAGGTTAAGGGTGTAGATTAATAAGATTCCATGGGCCTGATTGTATTGCATTTAACTGTTAGACGAGTTCTAGGGAAGCAATTGAACTCGAATATCTGACTTAATGAGACCGCTATAATACGTTCAACAGCAGGTCGAGATGGTAGAATGAAATAAGAAGTAATTTGTTTAGTTTAGGGGGGGGGGGGGGGGGGGGGGGGGGGGGGGGGGGGGGGGGGGGGGGGGGGGGGTTGAAAATATTCCACCAGAGCCCGCCGAAACGATGGACTTGCTGCGGCGGGTGTCCACCAGGGTCACTACCACTGACGGGCTTGCCTGCGGTGGTGGCCAGGTAGGCGAAGTACAGAATCGCAGTCAGGCTCGATCGGGACAGCAAGAATGCCAGGCAGGCGGCTGAGTTCGTGGAACGTAAAGGCAGAA
This sequence comes from Phyllomedusa bahiana, assembly GCA_025379985.1. NCBI lineage: Eukaryota > Metazoa > Chordata > Amphibia > Anura > Hylidae > Phyllomedusa > Phyllomedusa bahiana. The sequence continues at coordinate 49,033 of JAODAL010025914.1, read as the reverse complement.
GGTCATATGGGCAGCGGCAAGGATCGTGGTCGATAACCGTAAGCAAAAGGTTCGGAACACGGTAGCGAGACAAGGCTTCTGGAACGCTTTCCCAATAGGCATGTGCACAAAAGAACCGGCAAAGCCCACTGGGAAGAGGCTGGGCTAAAATAGGACAGTGCCGGTAATGGCAAATACCGGCGCACTGTCCTTTAAATCTCAGACTGCCGGCGCGCATCGGCGCTCCCTAAGGGGCGGCGCCGCGCAGTCGCCGAGATACCGAGACGGACCGGGGCAGGAGCGAGGTCTGGTAAGTCACTGGGGAACCCTGCAGCGGGATGACGGCACCCGGACCCATGTGCGGGACGGTCGCCGCTCAAGTAGGGGCAACGGATTGCCGCCAGCGACCCTGGATGAGGGTCGCAGGGGCCTCCGTGACATAGTCTTTTACACACTAAAACACTTTTTTTTTAAAGTGCTTCAACATAATAACTATATAAATTGGGTATCGCCGTAATCGTATCGACCCAAGAGAAAAGCTAACTTATTACCTGAACTGCACAATGAGCGCTGTTAAAAATATAATAGAAAAACACTACTAGGATTGCAGTATTTTTCTCACTCTGCCTCCAAAAACGGATTTAAAACAGATCAAAAAGTCTTTTGTCCCCCAAATGATATAAATAAAAATGTTCAACTCATCCCACAAAAAACAAGCCAGTACACGCTCCAAACACAGAAAAAATAAAAAAGATATGGCTCTCAGACTATGGCTGTGCAAAAATAGTGTTTTCCTAGTTTGAATACAATGTATTTTATTGTATAAAAGCAGTAAAAATAAAAAAAATATACAAATTGAGTATTGCTGTTATCGTACGACCTGCTGAGAAAAGCTACATGTCATATCTAACGCAGAGTGACCGCTATAAAAAATAAAAATAAAAAACACTACCAGGAATGGCTGGTATTTTTTTCAAAACGCCTCACAAACCATAAAAAAAGTGAACCAAGTGGTTGAATTCACCCATAATGGTACTCAATAAAAGCATCAATACACCCCGCAAAAAACAAGCCCACACAGCCTGCACACAGCAAAATAAAAAAGTTATGACTGTCAGAATAGGACAACATAAAAACGCAATTTTTTATAGACCTATTTCTATTGTGTAGAGTAATAAAACATAAAAAACTATATAAAATGTATACCATTGCAATTGTACTGACCCCATAAAGTTCTCACATCATTTAATATGCACGGCGAACTCTGTAAAATTGAAGGCCAAAAAAACAATGGTGGAACTGCGTACCCCAACCCCCCCATTTTCTGGCCCAATTGCTAAAAAAAACGATGGAACACCTTTGAGCCCAAAATACACAATACACCCATAAGAGATCCATTAGGGGTGTTTGAATCACAAAATGGGCGACTTGTGGAAGATTTCACTGATTCTGGTTCCTTTGGTGGCTTTGCAAATGCCGACATGGCCCATCCCAAAATTCTGCGTTCAAATCCAAATAGTCGTTCCCCTCCCTTGTACGCCCTGCCCTGCTCCAAACAGCAGTTTACACCCACATGTAAGGTATTGCCGAACTTGAAGAAATTGCTTAACAAAGTTTAGGGGTTCTTTTTTCCAGGATCCTTGTAAATATGAAACATTTTAAGCTAAAATTGCAGATCATTGGAAAAAAAATTTTTTTCATTTTCACAGCCTAATGCTAAAAAAAATTTGTGAAACACTTGTGATGGTCGGAAATACTCAACTACACACCTGTATACCTTATGGGGTGAAATTTACCAAATATGGGGGACTTTTTAGGGTGTTTATAAGTTATAGAACCTAAGGCCTCCTCAACCTGAAATGCAGCCTAAAAAAATTGCATTGAAAATTATACCCCATAGTCCAGTAGGTGCTCCTCCTATTCCGGGCTATGGTTGAGCCAAATAATGCATATTATTTGGCCACAATGGGATATCACTAAAAAACGTCAGACCTGGGGGAAATATTATTACATTGCATTTTACTAACACATTTACCGTATTCCAGTGAATAAGTATAAAAAATTGAAATCTGCAAAAATAGTGAAAATATTGAAATTTCACCTCCACTATGCTTTAGTCTTCTGTAGAAAATACTAAGGTTTTAAACAAACTAACCTAACACACTGAAGTAAATATTAAGGCCGTGTTTCACACGGCTAATAATCGGCGGCGTATTGTGAGCCGTACAGCGCGGGCGCATTATGCGCAACAGAACGGCACCAATCCTCGCAGTTAAAATTTAAATCATTATGGAAAACCACATTTCACATAGAGAACAGTGGATCCGTTGCTCCACCATGCCGGCGAATCCGCCGGGCGGGAGAAAGTGACAGCACATTATCCAGGAGCAATCGCGCGTTGAAATGGCAAGTCTATGGGCCGTCGAGCAGCGCTGCCGCCCCATCCCCTTTGGCCCCGCCCCCTTTGCAACCGCCCCTTAATTCAAGCCGTATTGCGGGGCGGGATAAGCCGCAATACGGCTTGAATAAGCCGTGGAACACGGCAAAGGGTCAAGTTTTTTAGAAGGCATCATTTATTGGGTAACTAACATACAGCCCTCAAAGCCACGTCAGAGCTGGAATTGACCCTAAAAAAATGTAATATAGCAATTTTCTTGAAAATGTGAGAAATTACTACTAATTTTTCAAAGCCCTCAAATGGTCAAAAAAAAAAAATGAAATTTATAAAATGAATCCAAACTATAGTGGAAAATGGTAGATGCTGTTATAAAACTAATTTGTGGTGAATAATTATCTTCTTGCACCGCAGAAATTTTGGAACTTTCAAATCACAGATTTTATCAAAATTTTCATGAAATTTTGATAATTTCACAAAAAACAAGTATTGGAATGGAAAAAATTTTCTTATTTATCTTAAAGCACAATGTGTCTCGAAAGAAAACAACTCGGAATCACATGATGTAAAAGTGTCAAAAAGTTATTCTCACATAAAGTGAAACAAGCCAATTTCAAAATAGGGCTGTGTCAGGAAGGCCAAAACTGGCTGGGTCCTTAAGGGGTTAAGCCATATTCTATCTCCCACTTCTAGTGGTGTGGCAGTAGCTCGCTGATTGTAGGAATCCTCTTGTCTCCTATGTGGCTTTCTCCTTCTGTCTATCAACAATCTCTTCTCGCTATTGGAATCGCCATGGTGCTCAAGATCCAATCAGCGTTAGGCAAGGATTAATGGAGTCTAAATTTGGATCCCCGAAGCTCTGTCTGGAGGAGTTGTCCTTGACGACCAAACATCAGTAATAAGGTAAGTAGCCGGAGGACAAAGAGTCGTGTTATTGTAGATCTCGACTACTCATCCATAACTGTGGCCATTCTGCCTTTTTAGACACTGAAGCTGTTCCAGCATGTTAAGAACACCTGATTGATCTTCTCACAGAGACCATTCCCATGTGGATGATAGGCTGTTGTGGCTGACTTCGTACACTCATGGAAATTACAAAGATCCTGGAAGATGGACTCAAAAGCAGGTCCACCGATCATCAGTATCTGCTTTCTGTGCATCTCCATAATGCTTGACATACTCTCTGTAGAAGGTGATGGCTGTTGTTCGAGCTGTTAAGTCCTTTACTGGATCACGACAACCCACCTTGGAGTAGTGGTCTACCCTTGTTAGAGCATAATGTAACCGTAGCGGGTAGGAGCCCAATTTCACATGTCTAATGCACTAAATTAAATTCGGTCTGTGAAAGTATGGATGTAAGGGGTGCTCTGGCGTCTTTTCTTCGGCTTTAAGACAGATTACAAGCTGGGGCACAAGCTGCAGCCAATTCTTCGATGTCTATTCCTCATCTCCTATCCAGTAGAATCTCTGGCGATAGTAGACACTGTCTTGTGTACACCGAAATGGGCGACTGGTCATGATAGGCATCTGAGCACAATTTAGCATCAACGCCTGGGATGAGAATTGATGTAGTCTCTCCCAGACAGAATCTAGAGAGCTTCGAAGGATCAGCCTTTGTTAATGAAGAACCTTTTTCTTGCCTCCATAGGCGTCTAAGCTCTATGTCAGTGAATGTCATGCTGAGTCTCGATAGGAACCTACCGGTAGAGAGGTTATCAAAGAATATTTCTCCAAGGATCTCGAGACCTCATCTTGTATAGTCTGCCATCTAGTATGGTTCTTGGAAGGGATCATACTTTTGATGAGGAACTCATCAGCTTGAGTCGCAGCAAGAGCATTCTGCGTGAGCAAACCACTGTAGAAGGGAGGCATCTCAACATCCTTTCCCAATCGACTCTCAGGGTGTTCATCACCTTTGTCAGAACGAGACAGTTAGATCCAGTGTTCACATTGGTTTAACCACTACAAACTTTATCTCGAAATTTGCAGTTCTCATCCTTGACACCCAACGTTGTTCGAGGGCACCGAGCCATGCGTGTCGGAGGTTAGCCAGAGGGTTGTTATCTGTGAACACGTTAACTGTGTATCAGCAAGATAGTCCCTTACAAACTCTCAGTGACAACCACACTAAGAGCAGTAGTTCTAGTTTGAACGACTATAGTTGTTGTAAGTTCTTCAATGCTCCTCTTAGCATTCGGCTGCATAAGCACATGACTCTTTCTTGATTGTCCCTGAACCTGTGACAATACAGCTCTTAGGCCTTGAAATCTGGCGTCAGAGTAGAGACAAAATGTAATGATCATAGCTTAGGACAGTGCCAGAAATCGATGTGATGTCAACAAGGCTTTCCAAGTTTGGAACGCTACTTCTTGACGTACCGACCAGATAGCGGAGTCTTCGGTTGTAACTCTCTCGGGGGCAACCACATAGTAGCACAGGAATGGTTCAGATACCTGCCACAAAGTGCGGTTATGAAGCGCGATAATAGCCGCAAAACCGAAAAACTTCAGAATTCTTTACCGTTCTTGGAGGTCCCAATTTTTTATCTACAGATATTTCTCTGGGTCATGCTGATTCTGTCAGCTCGGGGGGGGGGGGTGGATACATGCCTAAGAAGTTGACCCGTGGCTTGAGTAGATGGCAACTTGGAGGGTTTTATCTTGAGGCCATGATCAATAAGAACCTGGAATACATCTGCAAGATGGTGTAGGGTCTTCATAGAGTGCGTGAATACAACGATGACGTCATCAAGATAGAGCAAACACTTTGGAAGTTGACGTGAACCAAGACACCTTTCCATTAATTGCTGGAAAGTAGCATGAAGTTACATAACACAATGGCCATACTCTGACACGTAGAGTCCCATTGGAGTGGTAAATGCTGTCTCTCCTGTCCTCCAGGAGCCATAGATACTTGCCATAACCACTAAGGTTGAGGTCAAGATAGGAGAAATTGGCAGCTTGAGCCCAAAGCAGCGATGGATTCCTTCATATCGGAAGGAGGGATAATGCACTTTGTAGGATGTTGTTTTAGTTTTTCAGTATCGACACAGAAGCGAATATTACCGTCCATCTTCCTTACCATGACAATGGGTGCGGCCCCAAGACTTTGACTTTCCTGATGACCTTGTGTCCTCACTCTTGATCAACTTCTTACATGCTGGTAGTTGCAGTCGGAATAGTCGATGTTTCTCCTTGATCGGAAGATAACAAAAAAAAAAAAAAAAAACACCAGTATTTATTATGTGTTGGATTAAGTTGGTCTTGCCAAAGTCAGTGGATGTTTACTGAAAGCTTCATGGTGTCGGCTTAGCAACTTTTGGTTACACCATTGATGTATTCCATAGGGAGTATTAGCATCTCCAAGACTAAATTCGTCCCACCAGTGGTATGAGCCCCTTTGTTAGATTTTTGAAGAAGTTGGATGGACTTCTGATAAGGCAATTGTCTCATCCATTCACGAGGTCTTCTGGGTCGGCTGATACAGCATAGCAACCGAACTGAACTTGTGGAGCTCATTGGTGAATCACTCGAGGTTGATAAGCGAACGGGAACCTCGCCATTTGAGACAGTCCACGACACTTCTGGGCTGCTTTCACAAGAGATGACCATATGAATTGGACGGAATCAAGGAGGGCTATCGTAGTCAGCATTGTCTATGCCTGGCGAACTTTACACCAGAATGAGGGTCTCCCTGATACATAGAGGGTGATGGGCGGACATCTTTAAGTGCGGACACAACAAATTTCTCCCGGTTTGTTGGCAAACTTCTGCTAGAGAGCGCGCTGTTAAATGTTTTCACTGGACAGCTTGCCTATAGTGGAGGAAGCAGATGACAAAAGAGGCATGCAAAGCATTTAACAGTTTCAAGAAAACATTGTTAATGACATTCATGCCTAAATACTGAAACAGCGTTATCTCTCAGCCTCATAACAAATAACACCTTGTGCAATTTACGTCACCAATTGGATGATTAGGCTCCAGTATCCTACTTATGGGAATGGCTGACATTACCGTCAATTAACGTAATTTGGCTTTTACCATGTGGACTCACACACTAAAGTCCCCAATGTTCCTCAAATATTTGCCTGAATAATGTTTACTTGGGAACGGTTACAACTAGGGCTCAAACAAAAGAGGAACAACCGTTGACCCATAAAAGTTACATGCAGGCATATCGAGAGAAACCATTAAATCCAACTGTGGTTGTCCTTCTGGTCCCATGGAGTTACCTCCCAGGGCGGTATCCCGTTTAACTGAAAGCACTAAGACTTTGCGATGTCACAGACGGACGGCAATAGGTGCAGTAGGGACGTACACATGATGGAGACCTTTCAGGCTGAGTCCAATTCCGGTTTGGACGGCGAGAAACGGGCTCCAGAGACAATGTCCTACTTACAGATGACTCAACGGGAAAGGTAAAGATTTTCCCCTAACTCCTTAAGAGCTTGACAAAGAAAACCATTCTTGAGCAAGTGCATCTGGAGAGACAGTGGTACAAACGGGTGTATGAAGTCTGTGCTGCTTGAATGAGCTTGCATGGGTGAAACAGTAGGGAGTGATGAAATAACAGGAATTCCGCCAGCAGGTCTGGAGACTACGGAAAGATATATCTGGTACGGGGGGTGATCAGATCAATAACTCTAGGGCTATAGTTTTGAAGTCGAGTAATGACATGTTGGAATTCTGGGGCTGCTAGCATGCGTAACGGCTCTGATTTAGTCTAGAGTCCCCTCCTTCAATGAATCGGTCAGTGATTATTCTGTCAAGCAGCTGAGGGATCAATGTTGTCAACTTTTTGCAGAGCTCTGTTATTCGACTTAGTGCAAGTGCATAGTCCTCTTAAAGTCTCACCTGATACTCTGACGTCTGCATAGAACTTAACAAACTCTGTACTGACTTGTTAGCTTCCAAATTCTTTGCACAGCGGGTGAGGAACTGTTGCACGCTGGCATTAGTCAGTGTCCGGCCAAGAGCGTACTTCTTCTGCAGCTGGACCTTCGAGTTGTCCTAGAAGTAACTAAACCTGCTGACTAGGCGAAAGTGAGACAAGTTCAAGAGTGAGGAGCAGTTTCTCTTTAAACCCTGCAAAGGTGTGAGGTTCTCCGTTTAGCTTGGAGACTAGAGGGTCCCAATAAAAAAAGGATGCTAGTGGCATCTTTAGGTGCAGAACATTAGCAAATGAAGTGTAAAGGCTGTTAAAGCAGGGGGAGGGGGGGGGGGGGGGGGGGGGGGGGGGGGGGGGGGGGGGGGGGGGGGGGGGGGGGGGGGGGGGGGGGGGGGGGGGGGGGGGGGGGGGGGCGGCGGGGGGGAAAATGAGTCATTATATTTACTTGCATAGACATAGTAACAAAAATAGGTACACGTCCTTTAAGAAAAAATGTGCGCCTGTTCACTTTAAGAAAACAAACCTAGGATGATGCAGCAAACTCAGTCTCTGATTATCCACTCCCCTTTTTTAGAATTAGCACTGTGACAACAGATAGGAGAATTGCACTTAGCTGAGGGTGAATGCAGGCAGGAGCTGGATGGATGGCTGAAGATGCAGGCTTGGAATGGTGACAGGAGCTGCAGCCTTGCTGGCAGGAGGCTTTAAGAGGACTGACAGGAGAGTGGAGCAGGCGGCTGGATCGGCGGTGGAAGCGCTGGGGACACGCCGATTTCCAAGATGGCCGCGTCCTTCCTTGTGCCACAGCAATATTTTTCTTTACTGGTGCAGAGGTGCAGAGCTGGAGAGTTTTGGGGGCGGAGCTTGAGTGCTATGTGTGTGCGGTAAGACAGTCAGTGGGTGTAAACCCTTGAATGCTGCTCCAGCGGCAGGCAGCGACAGTAAAATGGCGGCAATAGGCAGGACAACAGCTGGACAGATCAGCAGTAGTGAATACACACTAAGCAATGACTACAGAGCTTCCCCTCTTTGACTAAAGCAGGCCTTAACCAAATTCTACAGTATGTAGTCTTTTATGTGGGTTCTCCAGCAATGCTGGGACTTTGTAGTTCCACAGTAATAGAAAGGACACAGAGGTGTTATAAATCCTGTTCGAGACGCCAATTGCGAAAAGTCCGGGTTGACAGGGACAGAGGCTTTAAGTGTTGTCACGGGCGATGAAAGGCACCAAGGGAATAGGTGATCCTTGTTTCCCCAGGCCCTGCTGTCCGCAAAGAATGTTCCCTGCTACCCAACCCCACACCAAGCCCACACCTGAGACACTGCAAACGTAGGTTTTTGAGGTAACAGTTGCTTTACTAGAAGCTGTGAAGGTTGGTATAATACAGAGTAACACCGGTTACAGTCACTCGTGGTTAAGCCAACGGTAAAAACAGCTTGTTAAGGAGCAATTAGGATAACCAGAGTCTGAGCTGTATGAGCACTTTAGTACAAGGTAGTAGAGATGCAGGTATGTCTGGAAGTAGTAGTTTAAAGATCCTTGAGACGTTGGGAGTAGTAATGTAGGGTAGTAAAGAGTTGTTAAAGACCTGATCCAAGGTGAAGCCTTCAGCTGAACGAGACACGGGTCAGAAAAACTGAAAACTTGAGACCTGGAACATGACGATGCCAACGCACGACGGTTACAGGAGTAAGACATATGGACCACTGACATGAATCCAGGAGAAATTAGTCGGAGTTGGGGGACCCTCAAGACAAACTTCCGAACTGGACATAGGCTCTAAAATAATAATATGGGTAATCAACTGGAAACTGAAGCAGGCCCGTGGAAATCGTTGTTTGCTTGCGGATACAGTTAAATGTAGAAGTTGAAATATCTAGGCCGCACCAGGCTGTGTGCACTACTGTGGAGTCTATTGCTTCACTCATTCCTACTGTAACATTACCAGCACAGACCTTATTCTGAGGCTGCAAAGAGAGCTCCCCTGATTGGCTGACATGGTTGCTCTAAACAGGGCTTAGTAAATGCAAGAAATACTGTAGGAGAAACACACAATAGCAATTACAATAGAATGAAATAAAGCAATGTCTGGGATTTAAATATATGAGCTCACAGTGGGAAACTAGGCGTAAAGAGGTGGACTAGAGAGCGATTTATAGTGACTGTAACTACTCACGAAACAGATAGACAGGACAATGTTCTGTTTCGTGCCACTACACAAGTGCACACACTCAACTATATCTGGGAAAAGTGAAGGCAGAGGACGGCTACAAGCGTCACTCTCCTTATTCATTTGCATGGTCAGCTCGCAGCTAGCTACAAATGACCGGTGCAGGAGACTTGACCTCGTGGTAAAACCCTTTTTAGTCATCTAGCCTTCACTCATTCTCATGCACAGTCGTCTCGCAGCTAGCTACGAACAACCATTGCAAGGGAATTTAGCTTGTGGTAAAACCCCTTTAATGACAAAGAAAAGCTTATGTAGCCCAAATTGTTAAATAAGTTAATGCCAACTATAATGAAAAAAAAATGCAGAACACAAAGCACATTGCTGCGTAGCTATGGACCAGTCAGAGTGCCCATGCTGACCCCTGTCCACTATGGAAAATATCTACAATTGCAACATGGAGCAATACAAGAAGGTGGCCTGGTGGTTATGTGGAAGGCTGAGTGCATGTGCCTGTTTTACACAAGGCACCAGAATGCATAAAACATCTGTGGGATATGTTGGAAAAATAAGGCTTATCTTGGGAGGTCTTATCTCACAGCTTCAGGAGGTCTTGCTTCTAGATATCACAGAAGCAACACATTAGCAGTAGACCCCTGTCTTGACAGGTTAGTGCCGGACAGCCCAGCGTCTAGCAAAGGCCTTCATGTTCTGTAACTATATTTGTTACTTTAATTATGTCCTAAAATATTTGCACACGTTATTATAGACAGGCATGATGTACGAGAAATCTTGTGAATTATAGCAAAAAAGTACAATTCCCACAAATGATATCTTTACATTATTTCTGGTTATAAGTGAGATAATGAAGTATATATCCTGTGTACTGCTAAATGTCAACAGATACTTCCAAGCTGTGGATATTACATTGAGCTTTTAGGAGCTGTAAATGGAATTTAAATGGAAACTCCGCAGGAAATGAATCATCTTATTTTATGCTACATTAAACATTTTACACTATGTAATGACTGTGTTTTTGGACAATGTGATTGCCTGGAATGCTCCAGGAGTATTTCACATGGATTTCTGGACGTCGCTGTGGCATACCGGTTTTATACCATTTTTACTGCAGACTTCTGTAAAAATAGTAGTAACATTTGTTATATACAATGTATACCTATTTTATATACTAGGCCTGAACTCACCCCAGACTGCTGTGAACATCTGCTCTATAATTACCCTATCACATAGGTGCTTAAAAGTTTTGACAGGTTTAAAAAAAAAAAATCTGAGGGCTGCTTGTAGGGAAAAATAACAGGCGGTCAAATGGCATACATACTAGTATCACCAAGTGAGTGGCTGCTAGGGTCATGTTTGTTATATAGGCTTATTTGTATTTTATCACATTAGCAGCTGACTGAATTATGTTGATAAACCTCTCTAAAGGGAACCTGCCAGCAGTAGTGGGTCAAATTCAAACCAAATCTACACGCTTTGGTCAACCCGAAATGATTTTTGACAAAAACTGCAAAGCAATTGATCGTAACCATAAGTTAGGGCTGTATAAGGAGTGTGAGGAGTTAACTTACTGGTGTCTGCCAACAGAACTCTTCTGTTGCTGCCTAACCTGTGTTCCAATATTCCATCCAATGTCCCTTCCTGTTACTTTATCATAAGCTCAATGTCATGGTAAGCAGAGGCGACGTTGGACATCTCATCTGAGATCACTTTTGGTTACCATCATGTGAGACGTCTGTTGAAGTAACCGGCCGTGACGGTGATGCAGACATTAGGCCACAACGGGCGCATCGCATTGACCTTTTTTACTCTGCTATAAGAATATCGCTCGCCACTTTGATATACCTCACAGAGATTTTTTTTTAAATATGTCAGGATCAGGCACTTTTTTATCAAATTTTGACCTTGATAATGCTTAATCTATTTATTTATTTGAAAAATTTTATAATGTCCCCTCTAAGGCACAAAAAGGTCGCTTCTTTATTGAAATGTGCTAAATGTATGGAGTCCTCGCCAGAACTTCTGTATCAGTGGTACATCACTCCTATGTCCACTGATGTTTGTTGGAAGTGTGGAAGTGTAGAGCCTCAGTTGGCATCCTCCTTCATATTTAGTGGGAATATGATCTGATTTTACCCTGTTGGTCAACTGTCTTTTATCTAATACAAAAGATCATGGGCTGCTCCATTCCATGGATGTCGACTGTGGCTCTGCTATCTCTTCCACTGAAGACCTACCTTACCAACAGCAGACTTTTTTTTTTTTGCCCATATTTTAACAGTTCCAGATCCTACCCGGCTAGAAACTAGAAGAGGAGCAAGCTTCCCAGCATTGCTGGAAGTGGCAATAGCATTCAGCTTAATGCAGGAATGGAGGAGCTAATAGCAGGGAGGATGGCAAACTTTTCTTTTGTTCATAGGACTTGGGAGAAATGGAAATATTATTTGAAAAATAGTCAAAGAGTTAAAGGGGTTGTCTCGCTACAATGATTGGGTTTTAATTAAAAGATCTTTAAAAAACAAGCAGCTTTACAATATATGTTCATTACAAATGTCCTACTGATTTTGAGTAAGCCCTGTTAGTATACTACATCAGCTTCTAAAATCTCTATAAACAGCGACCTGTTGATCCTTATCTCACTGGCTGTCAGGTCTGTAGACTCATCAGGGCCCCTGAAAAAAGGTCAGAGCAGAGAGCCCCTCCCACACAGAATGCATCTGTAGTGAGGGAGGGGAAGGGGACTCTGGCTTCTGTTTCCTCCTGCTCTCTACACAGATTGAGCAGAGATGAGGCTGATCAATAGATGTGACAGCAGCGACCCTGTGTGTTACTATAATCATGATGTGTCTGTGTAGCTGTAACTATAATACTATACAGATCAGGGGGGCTTGTGAACAGTTTCATGCTTTTGGTGTACTAGTGACACATCCTGAGTAACACTTCACAGCTGCCCTGTGGGCGGGTTTTTGACAGGGTCTGTTTGTTGCTGAGATGTGGAGATATGTAAGTAAGCAGAGGGTATAGGAACACTTGCATCCCCTCTGTTCTGCTATTAGCAAAACACAGGACCTCCCACACTCTATAGATCAGCCCTAATACAGCTGATCTAGATGCCTGCAGGAGATCAGGCAGGCACACACAGGGTTTTAAATCTGGCAGCAATCCCCCTGCCCCTCCTCCTCCCCCCCTGCTGTATAGAAGTTATGGAGGAGAGCTGCCTGTGTGCTGAGGGGAGGGGGGAAGAGGGAGGAGAAGAGGCAGAGAAGAAGCACGCCCCTCAATTCTGCTTCTAAAAACCAGATGTGGGCTGAAAGCTTGTAATGAGACAACTCCTTTATTCTCTTTCCCACTTTATTTATTTATGCACATTATTCAATGTATACTGTAAATGTAAAAATCTGTAGCATATATTTGTTTGAAAAATGTTACAATAAAACATATGTTTAAAGAAAAAAAAGAATGAGTGATCATGGAAGACATGGTGGCACTGAGCCAAAGAGAGAAGGAGCGGCTCCTTGCAGCAGCTCCCCACTGTTCACGAGAGTTCCCTCGGTTGAACCCCATATGGACCCGTCCCTGGGGCGGCCCCCTACTTTTTTATTAAAAAAGGTTTTTTCACAGTAGAGAACCCAATATATGAAGCAGCTCCTTGCAGTGGCTACCCACTCTTACAAACAGTTGGGTTCCACATTGGTGAACCTCATATATGGAGTAGCTCCTTGCAGCGCCTCCCCAATCTTAATAACAAAGGAGTTCCACAGTGGACTCCCCATATATGTACATGACTGCCCATACTACACATGACTCTTCTTCTCTTTATTGCTTTCCCGCCCCTTTTTTCTCGCCTTAAAGGGGTTTTATTCACTACAAGGATTGCTTTTTATGTTAAAAATCTTGCAAAAACAAGTCCCCTTTTCAATATTGTCCATTATCAGTTTCCACCTATTCCCCCTTGTATGGGCTTTCATCAACTCCTCAGGTCACTTTAAACCGACCTGTTTTTATCTCTCCTGAAGGCTCCCGCACTGGTTGCTATTTTACGCCTCTTTAAAATGCAGCCTATTAGATCCATAAAACCACCCCTGAATTTTAAAAGGGAAAACCAAAAAAAGGGCTGAATCCGGGGGCAATCCCCCCTTAATAGGCTACAAACACTGGCTGCTATAGTCGACTGGCTTTTTACTGCAGCCTATTAGAATCCCTAAACACACCCCTGAAATTCAAAAAAAGAAAAAGGGTGAGGTAAAATGAATCAATGTATGAAACCCCCTTTTAAGCTTCAGTCCTTCCATCCCAAAGGGGCCCACAATTTTTTTTAAATGCAAAGGGCAAATCAAATTAAATTTTTGATTTTTGGGGCCCACCCAAAACAGCTACGTACATAAATGAAACATACTGCACATACTTTCCCTCTGCCTCTCTTTTTCAGTAGCTTCAGGCCTGTTATGCTCAGGAGCCCCCCAGGGTTCTCTCCTGTTCCTCTGTGGGTCAGTCTGGGCCTGAGTCTAACAATTTCCCAAAGTTTATCACACGCTTTAGCTACTATACAAAAATTGGTACTCCTAAGCCCCGGGGGCCTTCCTTCCTTTGGGGCCAGGTGGGGCATTTGGGCCCGGGGGCCCCTAATTTCGGGGCCCCCCCCGTAAAGTCCAGGGGGATTTGAATACCCCCAGGGCCCTGCCGTGCCCCCCCTGTTGCGCTGTCCCTGCGCCTTTACTCTTTGCAGCACGGGACAGGGCGGGCGGCAGTCGGGAAAAGGGGCCGGGCTTCAGCGATGCTCTGTACTTGTGCTAAAGCGGCCCCGGGGCTCCGCCGCGCTTAACTCTTAAACAGGGCGGGCAGGAAAGCCCCCCGTGACGAAAAACAGGAGCCAGAGTGCACCCAACCCTCCTCCCAAAAACCCGGCTTTGTTGCTTAGCAGGGGGGAGGGGGGGGGGCCCGGGAGCCCCTTCCCAATTGACCCCGAGGGAGAGGGCGGCAAGCAGGGGCGAGTAGCCGCTGACGTTCTAAAAAAAATACATCTCTTTACTGACTGTCTCCCAGAATGTGCAGCTCCCTGCAATGTACAAAGCAGACCCGGGCACTCCCCGGGGGCACTTTTAGGGGTAATCTCAAAACCTCTCCCCCCAAGCCCCCACTGATAAGACCCGGGGTCAAATTCCCCCCGCTGACCCGGTTCACACAGAACAGATGGGCTGTCCCCCCCTTGTCTCATTTGGTTTTTTCATTGTAAACTTTCCCCCTTTTTGCAAATGTATTTTTTTATGCATTTTGTAATGTTTGGATATATTTATATTTTTATGTATATTTTTATATATTATATATTTATATATAATATATAAAATTTAAATATTTATAAATAAATAATTTTATAAATTATATTTATTTATAAATATTTTCTACTGTTTCTTCGGGATGTCCAGGTTGCTTTTTGGCCCTTGGCCGGGGGCCAGACCGTTTCACATTCCGGGAGCACGGTTTGACAAAGTGTAAAAATTTTTAAAACCCCACTTTCATATAAATCATTATATGCAGGGAAAAGGGGAAAAGTTTAAAATAAACCACAAAAGAGACAAGAGGGGGGCCCGTCAATGTTCTGTGTAACACTGGTCAGCGGGGACTTTTAAAAACACACACATTAACAGAGTAATCAATAAATAACGTTTTTATGTGTTTGGCCACCCTAAAACCCCCCCGGGCACGCACCCCTCATATAATATAAGTAAAATTTTTAGTGGTTTTCTGTTAACCCCTTGTTTTTTGGGGGCATAAAATTTTGAAGGGCCCTTATTAGGTTTTCCCCAGTAAAAGGGGCCTTGTCGGACTTCCCACTTTTAAGTAAATTTTGGGTTGGGGGTGGTTTAAGTCAGACAATTTGGGACCTTGACTGCCCGAACCTAACAGGGACTTTAGAAGTGACGACCCAAAAACCGGAGGGAAAAAGAAGACAGGGGGCACCGTTAAACATGGGCAAAAAAAACACAAATTTTAAAAAGAAAGTTTTTAAAATCTGATTAAAAAAAAAAAAATTATACATTTTTGTAAAATTTTTTTAAGGGCCCCGTGTGACCGGCACTTAAAGGGGAAGTCTCACTACTTGATTCCTCTCACCTAGTCCCGTTTTCTTGGCTTCCTTTTTAATTCGGGGGGTGTTTACTGGCTTCCACTAGCCCGCAGTAGAAGGGCCCGGTTGTAGCTATAGCAACCAAATCTGGCAGCCTATCGGAAATTTCCCCAAAGGGCTGTAGCTATTTGCAACCCCGCGCTGGCCCGCCCCATCAGGAGAGAAAACCCCAGGTTGTACTATAGCAACCAGCGCGGCAGCCCCATCAGGGAGAACACACAGGGCTTAAACTTAGCAACCCGACTGGAAACCTATCCGGGGGAGATCAAAAAGGTCTGTAGTTTGGTGACCGAGGGGGCTGAGCAGCCCAAACAAAAAGGGGATATCTAGGAATAGGAAAAGGGTACTATTAATGGACCACATTTTTTGCAAAAAGGGGCTTTTTTTTTCAAGATCCTTTTAAAAAAAAAGCAATCCCTTTTAGTTTAGACGATCCCTTTTAAAAAAAAGCTGTCCAAAATGAAATGTTTTTGAGGGTTTCTTTCAATAATTGATCCCGTTAAAAGGGGGGGGTTTAAATTTCGTATTGTTTCATGCCTTAGGTATCTTTTCTGGGGGTTTTGAAAAAAAAGTTTCCCCCGGGAGATACTGCGAAAAAAACATAGGGAAAATTTGAGCGGTGTAGCCCTGAGGGATACAATTTTGCTCTATTTTCAGTGCATACACTTATTTTACAGGACTTAAAAAAGCTTTGTTTTATCCCTCAAAGGGGTTTTTTTTGGTACTGCTGCCCGTACCTTTTTTTTTATTTGGGAACCCCCAAAGGAATTTCCTTGAACCCGTGAAAAATCGACTGTAACTCACCCCAAAGTGCTTGTTGGGGTTTGGGGGGGGCCCGTGCACAGCTCTGCCCGGGGGGCCCCTGATGGGTTAAAAATGGCCCTTTCCTTTGGCTATTTGTTTTAAAAAGGTTTTAAAATTTTTGGAAAATTTCCCCCAAAAATATGTTCCCAAATGCCCCCGGGGCCCCAAAAAAACTGACAAAATTTTTGGGCATTGGGTGGTGGTTTTATTTCCCGGGTTTGCCATCACCCCCTACATTCAATGTTTTGGGGGGGTCGGCCCAAAAAATTTTTGAGCAAATCCGGGGGTTTTATACAAATTAATATTTTTAAGCTTTTTAATTTATTTACAATGGCAGAAAATTTTTTTTATTGATCCTTTTTTCAATTTTTTAATAGTAAGGGGGGTTTATTTGATAAAAATGTAAAAATTTGCCATGTACAATATGTGGGCTACACCACATGTCCTCTGATGGGAAAGAACGTCGGAAACCTTTTGGGTGCAGTTAAACATCTTCAGCTGTCTCTCAACACTTTTTAGAAGTACATGGTGGGGATGTGAGTGGCTTCTCATTTGTGGTTTTAAAAAAAAAGGAGGGGAATTTGGTTTTAAGACCCTTACCGATTAAAAATCAAAATGGTTTTTGCTTTGGGAAATAGAAAAAAAAGCCTTTGGTTTTCAATACTGGGCAAAATCTTTTTTTATCATTAAAAAAAGAATTATTATAAGTTTGACACTTATTGCTATATATGTTTTTTTGAATAAGTGCTTTAGTCTTTGGTTTATCTTTTCCGCCTCCTACTTGGATGTGGTGGGTCAGGGGGTTTGTTAAAAAGATGCTTTTTTAAACAGAAAGAAGTTAGCAGCAGGCACTATGACTAAAGGGGGAGGGTTTTTCCCCCAAACGCGGGGGTGTCCTGTCTTTTTATAAGCACCACTAAATGTTATGTCTAAGTGGTTTTTTCTCAAAAAAGGGCATGACTTTTTAAAAGGGAATTTTTTAAAAAAAGGACTTTTTTAAAACTTTACGAAAGTTCCCGGTAAAAAAACCCTAAGTTTTAGCTGGAACTCTGCGTCATCCAATGTGTTTCGTTATAAATAATATATACCACATTAACAAATTTTATTTATCTTTTGATAAAATTAAAAGCTTTCACCTTCTGTTACAGCAGGAGTAGTGGATACTCTAGACCACTTCAAGCAGTGGGGAAAGAAAATTTAAATATTTTCCCCGGGGGCTCACCAAGCCCGCCGCAAGGGGAGGTTTGGGTTTTCTGCGGTTGGGGGTTCCTGCCAGTTTGCTACCCCGGGGCCGCTTTGGGGGGAAAACCAAGGGTGCAGCGGGGACAGAATCGAAAAACAAACTCGAAATCGGGGAAAGGAAAGGGAAAAACCCGGACAGGCAGCAAAGGTTTTGTGGTCCCGGGGGGGGAAAGGGAAAACGGTTTCGGTACCCGGGTTTTTCAACAAACAATTTCAGGAAAAACCCCTTCTCAGTAGCACAATGCACTAAAGATCTGGAAAAGGGATTAGGGGGGACAGGGGTTTAAAAAAAGGGGCAGCGTCCGATGATCACCAAATTCCCCCCCGGGTTTTGGGGGGGCTTGGGCCCCTTTTAAAATTTTAAAAGAAGCGGGGCCTTTCCCCGGGGGGGCGGGGCGAGCAATGGAAGGCAAGCCAACTGTGGGGCGCGGGGCAGGGGGGCAGAGCAGTAACCCCGAGCCGCGGCAAAATCTCAAACCCAAAATGAGGGGTCGCAGGAGCACCCTGACCCTTTATTTTTCCTGCACACACATTCTATGAAGACTTCTAAAAAAAATTTTACAAAAAAAGTTTGTGAAAAATTAACATGATTTTTTAATCCATAAATCAAACTCCCAAATCCTCTAATGCACTTATGTACCAGCAATATCACTCATATTACGGGCTCTGCTGTCACCTGGTGGCAAAAACTAATCAAATATTATTTCAAAAGTTCTACCCCCAAAAGGTGAAACAACATTCAATATCATGGCAGCGTAAAGGAGCTGAAAGGGGCAGAGTCTGCAAATGCACCCAGACCATGGTGTTTTAGAGGGGTCATAAGGCTCCTCTGTACAGAAAGGACACCGATATTATAAATTGCACTCGTGGTTGGTGACACTTTCACAGATTTTGTATCGGGTTCCGAGTCCAGGATTATCTTATCCATTGGGGGTACTAGACAGTTGCCAAGAGGGGCCCAAAGAGTTATGGGTCTTTGGTGCACATTATGGTGTTGATATTTGTTTCTTGCATAGTGGTGTTATTGAAAATGTGCAACCATCATTTCCAGGCATAATTAATAAAAATTTTTTCTTTAACTTCCTATATACTCAGAAAGTCGACCCGAAATTTTAAATCGAAGCACCCTACTTTTGCCCAAAAAACTGGGAAAAATTTTGAAAGAGTGAAGCCCCAGGGTGGAAAAAACGCGGTACTGGTAAATTTAAAAAATAAAAATGGATACCCAAAAAAATACAATAGCAGGTATAGGCTTTAATGCCCCAAGGCAGGTATAGGCAGGTATAGTCCCCCATAGATTACAGGCAGGGGTTATGTCCCCAAAGGCGTAAATTTTTCCCGTAGGCAGGTATATATCCCCCCTAGGCGGTAGAGGAGATTAGTCCCCCCATAGGCAGGTATAGACTGTATATTTTTTTCCCCCCTAGGCAGCAAAGTTCCCCAAAACCAGGTATAGGGAGGTTATGTCCCCTATAGGCAGGTATAGGGAGTTTAGCATGTATAGTTCCCCCTAGGCAGGGATTGTCCCCTCAAAAGGAGTTAAGGCAGTTATGCATGTATATGTCCTCCCTAGCTTTTAGGCAGGATTTCCCCCAAAAAGGGATGGCAGGGTTTTTAAAAAAAAAAAATTTTCAAGTCTTGCCCCCTCCCCCGACTCCCATGCGTTTCTTCCCGGCACAGGAATGGATGTTCAGGGGTGCGAGGCGCGTGATAACAAACAGCGCCTGTGTGGGGCACTCCGGGCGGGCCGAAGCAGTGGCCCTTTGGATTATTTAAAACCTCTGTTCGCAATGTGCTTCCTATATGCGCTCCCAGAGGAGTCACATCCAGCGAAGGTTCCCCCGCCAGCGACCGGCCAAAGTAGGCCTGGGCGCCGGCCCCGTAACTTGAGGATCGCTTATGTCTCCCAAGGGTGCATAAAAACTGAGGGATCACCGCCAGCACCTGGTCCATGGCAGCGCCTGGACACTGATGGGTGACTCGAGTATAAGCCGAGGATGGGTTTTTCAGCACGTTTTTTGTGCTGTAAAACTCGGCTTATACTTGAGTATATACAGTATTTGTATAAAGCAAGCATTTTCTATAAATACATCTTTAGCAACTCCAGTGTTTTGCATATACACAGACATGAACCAGCAGCACTTTGCAGATGCCCAGAGACAAATTAACACAGGATATATGATTTATTTCAAAGTGCATTACTGCACTTCTAGCATATATGAAAACTGGAGGCTCTTAGTGCACATTTTTGATTAAAACTGTGAGGGCCTCACCACCAATGGTAAGGTAGTTTAGATGGGGACCTACTCTAAATGATCCCACCTCTCTTGGTGCCTCTCCAGGGTTCCATATTTTTCAGGGCATGAGGGTCACATCTATTCTCTGTTCTAAATGAAAATCAGCCACGGTTTTAGTGCGTGCTGTTTCTGCTGGTGGAAACTGGGCATGATTGGCTGTGCTTGAGGGTGGCTAGAAACATGGCCTGGTGTGGTGTTATGTGCTTGATACCATATATTTCAATATAATTTGAAAATTGTATAATCAAAATACAATTTGTCAAAGGCAACTAAATACCATAATTATACCAATCACCATCCTAAATTGTCTCAAATTAAAACTTAACTTTTATTAAGTGCTTTTACTACCTATTTTCTGTACTGAAATATACCGGCTTTGCTATGCTGTTTTACTCTAGATTCTGATAGTTATCACCTTGTCCTATAGTGCCTGCAGTAACACTAATCTAGAGTTGCACCTAAAGTGGCATCCTCAGGATTTAAGGGCCAATAAGCGATCTTATAATCCTATCATAACTTTATTATTGTAGCGTTATACATATAATTATTGGCACTTTTGTTTTGCAGCACTGGGCTCCAGGGTTTGAATTTGACCAAGAAGAGCATCTTCATAGAGTTTGCATATTCTTTCCATGGTTGTGTAGGCTACTCTGGTCTCCTTGCACACTCCAAAAACATATTGATAAGTTAATTGGCCTCCCTAAAAAAAATGACCTCAGTGTTCGTGTGTTTCTGAAATAGGGAAATTAGATTGTGAGACCCATTGGGAACAAGGACTTATGTAAGTTATTACAATCCATGTACTGTGCTGCAGAACATGTCACCACTATATTAATAAATACATCAAAGTGAGTAAGCTGCAATACCAGAAGCAGATCTACTGCATGGACAGATGAGGCGCTGTTTCTGGACTGGAGCAGCCTTGTTTCTGTCATCTTAAGGGCCGTTCACACAGCTTATTGGCGGCGTAATTGCGGGACGGATTTCGCCCCGCAATTACGCCGTGTGGACAGGGGCGGGCGGCCGGCAGCTCGCCGGCCCCATAGACAGCCATTATCCACGGCGCGTATCCCGCCAGGATAATGTGCATGTCACTTTCTCCCCACTCTGCTTATTCGCCGAGCGGGGAGGAGAGACGGAATCCATAGTTCTCTATGAGAACTGTGGATTACCATAATGACAGGGATGAATTTCAGCCGTTTTGGAACACAAAAACGGCGCGCAATACGGCTGAAATCCGTGCCCAAATCAGCTGTGTGAACATAGCCTTAGATAACCATTTTAGTATGTGCCTTCTCCAAAAGTCCACCAGCTGATCTTCCATATATTCTCTAAGCATTATCCACAGATGCCACCAGACTGGCACAGATGCCCCTTAAAGTGCCAGCTGCTAATGCTAAGTGATTGACAGCTTTCCCTATGAACAAACACATACTGGAAAAGCTGTCAATTTCTTAAAATTACCACCTGGAATGCTGAATGAAGGCTTGTGTTATGCAGCCAATGGCAGCCTATTAGGGTACATGTAGTCTTTTCCTACCCTCCCCCCATAAAAAAATTTTAGTTTGCATTTTTGGGTTTATTTTTAATTATTATACATTTAATTTTCACTGTGCTGTATAAATAACATGTTATTCTATAACAATTCTATACAATTACAGGGATACATTGATACTAAATGTATATAGTTTTTTATGTTTTATTATATTTGCAAAATGAAATCACTTTCTTAAAAGAAAAAAATGTTTTTGTTTTAATAGTGGGGATATCTCAGCCCTGTGGCCTGATAGGACAGATGGGATTTTTGATGTGTTGATATGCTTGTGTTTCTTCTGTCCTATAGGACATAGAACAGGTAGAAGGTCCAGACTGTCTCCTTAAAGATAAGTTTATTTCCTATCACATATGCAAAGAGGTACCTGTATGGTGGGGGTATTAATTCCTTTCCTTGCTAACTTTCTGCAGTCTGCAGTGTGTCTGCATGCCTGGGCAGCCAGTAGTTTAACTTTAGTTGTTTCTCCTCAGTGTCCTACATTTGTCACATGCACAGCAATTCCACTGATTAGAGGTTTGCTTCTGTCTTTCCCTTTGTCAGTTAACATGTTAATTACTGCACATCTCAACTGCTTCCTCAGATTCCTGGCTGTATTTAGTCCTACTGGTTGCATTCTGTCTACTTCTGCACCAACATTTAATATAATCTACTCATCTAATATATATATATATATATTTATATACATTTATATACATCTACATATACAGTATCTGCTGTATGGTTTTTAAGATATCTCTGACTCAGGTCATAAAGAAGCTTTCCCAGTTTAGGACTTGGAGGCCACCTGGGAGATAATATAGTTCCCCTCTTCTAGATGCCCTAGGACTTTCTGAGCAGAATATCTCTCCTATAACTCTGAGGTTGTCCAAAAGGCACATGATACTACTCCCATCTTGAAGAGATGTAATATAAAGAAAAACGATTCCCTGGAGCATTAGGGAAAAATGATCTATGGCTCACATGCTCCCAGGGGGGTGACAGTAGCTGGGTTGTCCAAAATGACTGTAACACCATCAGAAGATCTCATTTGAAGGCTTTATGAACTAGAGTTAATTCTGCCATAAAAAAATTACCAGGGTGGCTGTCTACCAAGAATGTAGTTAAGAACACTGCACTCTAAACTGGTAGAAGAGCTCCCTGGAAAGTGGATGCTTTATCTATGAATAGTCTGTGTAACTTACATGAACCTTACAGGTTATTGGATCAGAGCTATGGTGTGTGAGGTCCAAGGTGGTCTCCAACAACCATCAAATAGCTAAAACACTAAACTTGCTGATGGATGGTATCAGAGGCTGCCTCCCTGATAGAAACCAATACAGCAGGATGTGCTATTGAGGGACTTATCGTCCCTACTGTTAGCTAGAGAAGAGAGCGGCAGTGCTCCCCAGGGAAAGCCAAAAAATGAAACGTGTCATGGGGTCCTGTGATGTCCTGTGAAATCAAGATTGCCACAAAAGATATTTATCACCTATCCACTGAGTGATAATGAAGTGGAGTTAATAATCAGAGTTTTCTGTGTTCAGTGTGATTGTGTGCATTGGGTGAGAGGCTACATATATGGCAACATGTATGAAACTTGGCGCTGACACGGAAAATTGATATAGAGGAGTGTAGTATGCAACAGTCTGTATGAAGAGTGTTCTGTGGCAAACATTGGCGCATAGAGCGTTATGAGCCAAACTTTATATCAGCCATGTTAAGGATTTGTATAGCAGTTTTATACCAAACTTTGTCGTATTCTTGGTGCATTCAAAAGTGTTATATCTAGTGCAGACTGCGCCAAGCTTTGGCGTACGACTTTTCAATCATCTGTTGAGCTGCATCCATTTTTTGGCTCAAAGTATGCCAAATTGTGGCACAGTTCTTCTCTTGTAGCTTGTGTTAAAGCTACTGACACAGTTTAAAGACCCTTTTTCTGGTTTGTAACACATGGATCTCCTTATCCAGTGCTCTAGTCCACCCCCCACACTCCACTTCCCCACCCATCAATATAGTCTGCCCGCTCTGTAACCTATCTACCCTCTTTTCCTCCCTCCTCCTCACTAGTTTAAATACTCAGCCCTTTTAAAATCCTCTCCCCCAGCACAGCAGACCTCCTTCCATTCAGGTGCAAATTATCTGTAGAAAACAGATAGGAATGACTTACAAACGGGGCGTGGTTTCCCCCCAAACGTAGCAGGTTACACACACCTTGTCTGTAGGAAGGAAGCTGCTCCAGCTCCTTTGTGACTCTATGAGCGACTCTGGACTTTACAGTAGGCTTACCTTGTCCTTACATGTAGGAAGTCATCTAATTTCTTCTGTGACTTTATAAGTTATTCCGATTTGATGGAATCTATGGACTTTCTAAACCAGAACGTTACCTAATTTTAGGAACCTCTTTGGTGGAACCACAGGTTTTTTGTTCATCCATGTACATGAAAAAGTGGTGAAATTTATCATGTTTATATGGAAGCCCTAAAATGAGTTAAACTTCAATAGAAAATATCATGATTTAAATGACTGTTTTTTTACATGGCTATATTACTGTTTTTATAGGGATAGCCACACTTGCCAAGCAGGATAACTGTGTAAGCACTGCCATCTCCCCATTCTCCGTGGCTGGCTCATATCGAGCTAAGAGAAAGCTGAAGACCCAGAAATAATTATCTGGGGACATCTCTTTAAAGAGTACCTATCACCTCCAGGGAAACCTCATAAAATAATCGGTGACTAAAATACAAACACTTCCTTAAATATGCTTCATTAGGGAAATCAAAGCATTTCACCTGTATCTCTGTTTTTTTTTAAAAAAGTGCTGGCCCTTTAAGACAGCTCTGAAGTCAGGCCAAGTCCGCACCTGACAGCTTGATGGAAGACATTTGTATCTAATCTCCTGCCTCTGAGCTGGAAGAGTCCACTGTGCAGGGGGGAGCCTGTAAGTCTACATCAACATCATGTGCACACTGATTTTCTCTGGGCTGCTATGTCTGTGATGGATTTAACACTAGCAGCAGTGTAATGTAGATGCACTGTAATGTCACACTATGTCCTCAGTGTGCGGTGCCTGTTGTACTGTATGTTGCAGCTATGTCCTCAGCTCCCCCTGCTCAGGTGGCATAGCTCAACAGAAAGAATCCCTGCTACATACAGAGCTCTGCTAAGAAAGTCAAACTAAGATCTGTTCCCCTGTATTAATGACATGAGCCCTCTGCATTGCTAATGACATGTATTGGAAAAAAAGTCTTATAATTTCATGTACTATTATATTTTGTGTTTTTTGTGTGGAGGTGATAGGTGCTCTTTAATGTATGGATCCCAGGTGGAGGAAAGTAGTAGAGTTAGTATAGCATAACTAGTGGTCTAGTGTGGAGCAGATAGAGCAAAGACCCTGATCGATTAGGGCAGTAAAGAGCTTAATGACAGGCACTTCACCACCATGATGCCATTGTACAGTGCAGTCTAGAAGAAGCGTTAGAACAGAAGCAGGATGTTTTTAATTGTTTTTAATCTTTTGGTGCTTTGTCTCAATAAAAATCTCAATTATTTGTATCCATATTTTCTGTTATTTTTTGATGGTGCAAAGAAAAAAAGAGTAAAAAAAAGCTGCCAGGGATTTTTGTTCACTTTTGGCTTAGATCTTTTTGACACCATTTATATTCCTTGCATATTCTCTTCTAGTTTTTTATATCAATTCGGAAATGATGGGAAAAGTACAAAGCATTTCATTCATTTGATTGCTATAAAACATTTCTCCTAAATAACATTATTTGCTCAAGCATTGCTGTTTCATTACCCTCCAAGCTGAATGCACAGGGATTATTTGTTATAAATGATGTCCTTTATAGATGAGAGGTGAATCATTTCTAAAACAAAGCTCGATCATCCAGAGACTACCAATTGTAACTAATGGGGTGTGAGGCTTTATGATATATATCATTGCTCATTTTGGGAGAGATCTGAATAAATAGATTATGTGTGGTATGACTTACGTCTGCCGATGTACTACTAGATATTAAATCTAACAACTTCCAATAAAAGGAAGCTTAAAAATGGCTGTGATATATTTGTACGTAATTATAGCATCATTTAAGGTGGGTGAGCTGCATTTTTCATATTGTTGTTAGATTTTTTTTTTATTAAATGGGAATTCATTTTTATACAATGACAAAGCATAATTATGCTTCAAAAGATTATGCAGTTGAGTCACATTCTTGACATCAATAGTTCATGGTTCATGAAGGAAGTAACATGTTGTGAGCTGGCTTGCTGGGTATATAAGGAATGTGATAGGCTGTCTGCACACACATCCCTCTTTGCTGTTATGGGTCAATGAGGCAATTTATCAAAAAGGGTGGGGATTTTTGGCTTTCAGGCCATGGGTGGCAGTATTTATTAAACTGTGCAGTTTGTAAACTCTTTGCATGCTGCTCTGGTAAAAGTGTATCATGAGTGGACAAATTAGGCCATTTTGAACAAACAACATGAAAACTTCAAAGCACCATAGGCCACATGTATGAAAACTGTCTAGGTTTAAAATTCACTTTGTTGCTCATAGAAATCAATGAGAGTGCCCCTCTCATTTTTCTAGAGCACTATATGAGATGAAAGGGGCGCTCTGATTGGTTTCTATGAGCTGATTGGTTGCTATGGGCAACAAAGAGAGTTTTAGACCTAGACAGTTTTCATACATGTGGCAGCATGTGTCATTGATATGGAGGTTGGCAATCCGACACGCTGAAGGGGAGCAGCTCCCCACCAAAAAGAACCCTGGGGCTACCAGACATTTGTCAAAAAATACCAGTTACTGCATATGGGGCTTTGAAGCAGACGGATGGTCAATGCACATCTTCTAATGAAATTGCTGGACGAACACAAGCTGGCATACATGCCAACTCTCCCGCTTTTGGCGGGGGGGGTCCCACTAATGGCATTCCTACAGGCCGCTCACCCGTCCGGAGACTCTCACTGTGCAGGGAGGAGACAGGAACGTTCCCCTCCTCCCTTCTCCCCCTGTATGTACAGTGCCGGTGTGCGCTGTACATACAGATCAGCGTCGCAGGGGGAGTGACGCGCGGCTGCACTCACTCCCTCTGGTACGCTGAGGAGATCGGCCGGGAGATGTCCGGAGTTGCAGGGAGCCTGGTGAGGTAAGTGGCTTTTATTATTTTATTTTTATTAGCTAATGGGGGGGATCTACCTTGCTACAAAGGGGGCAACTACCTGGCTACAAAGGGGGCTCTACCTTTCTACAACAAGGGGGCTCTACCTGGCTACTAAAGGGGGCAACTACCTGGCTACAAAGGGGGCAACTACCTGGCTACTAATGGGGCAAACTACCTGGCTAACAAAGGGGGCAACTACCTGGCTACTAAAGGGGGCAACTACCTGGCTACTAAAGGGGGCAACTACCTGGCTACTAAAGGGGGGCAACTACCTGACTACAAAGGGGGCAACTACCTGGCTAATAAAGGCTACAACGCGCGCCGCCCTCTTCAATCTCCTGCTTTTCCATTTTCAAAAGTTGGCAACTATGCAAGCTGGTGGTGGCAGTGGTATGGGCTAGGAAGTGTTTTGAGGCATTCTCTGGGCTACTTACCCATGTGGAAGGCACTCTCAACTGATTTGGGTATAAATCTATACTTGCAGATCACGTACAACCATGCCTTCCTTAGGGTGGACGGGATCTTCCAGCATCACATGGCTAGAAATGTCTGATCTTGGTTGGAAAAGCATGACCAAGACTTCCAGGTATTACCTTGGCCCCCTAATTTCCAAGACTTGAACCCAATCGAATACCTGTGGGACCACCTCAATTGTTGGGTTCACTCTATGGATCCTTCGCCATGCACCCTGCAGCAGCTGTCGGATGCAGTCAGCATGGCTCACGATACCTGTGACAGCCTACCTAGACCTTATTGAGTCACTCCCAGGGTGTCTAGCTGCTGCCTGTGATGCACACAGCGGTTACTCTGGAGATAAGCTAGTGATCATAACAATGTGCATGCACTGTGTTATATGAGAAGGTATTCCTATACCAGAGAAGTCTTATTGAGTTTTTCCTAAGGCCAAATGCTTCCCTTCCCTTCATTAACCTATAGTTAAATGATCCAAATCTAAAAGGAGCTTACTGCATAAGGATTTAATAGCTCCTAGTAAATTAGCCTTCTCCTTGTGGTGGCTGCAATTTTGTTATTTAACTTTTGAATGTACAGAATTTTCAAAGCTCAGTAACAGAAAAAAATAAAAACAGAGCAAGCTCTGAAAAGAAATTGCAAAACTTAAATCAGCATAGATGCTTAATGCTGACCAATCACCTTTATACTGGAGAGCACCTGAACAAGTTTATAAAGGACCCAGTCCTGTTAACTGTGAGTGGAAAACAAGCAACCCCATTTCAACACCTTGTACTTACCAGCAGGGCCTTTCCTAGGCTAAACTGCACTCAGGGAGGGGTGAAGAAATTCCCCCCTTGACATAATGCGCCACAATGCAACGCAGTGCATCACCATCAACCAAAGCCAAAATATACAAAAAGCTTTAACACAATGTGCTCCGTATAAAAGTACTAAAGACTAGTCATACCGTTACCAAGTAACACTGCTACACAAAACCAGAATCCCAAGGCTAATAGTACCAATGTCCTATAAAGACCACATATCACTAGCACTCATCACCACATAGTAACTGAATACTGCCACATTATGACCACATATCACCAGCACATAGTGACCGATTAATACTGCAATATCATGACCACATATCATCACCACATAGTGACTGATGAATACCACCACAACATGAGCACATATCACCACTACATAGTTACTGAATAATACCTCCACACCACGACCATATATGACCACCACATAGTGACTGAATAATACAGCCACATATCATCAGCACATAGTGACTGAATAATACAGCCACACCATTTCTGCATATAAGCCATTATACTTTAACCAATATTTAGAG
This sequence comes from Phyllomedusa bahiana, assembly GCA_025379985.1. Classification (NCBI taxonomy): domain Eukaryota; kingdom Metazoa; phylum Chordata; class Amphibia; order Anura; family Hylidae; genus Phyllomedusa; species Phyllomedusa bahiana. The sequence continues at coordinate 20,610 of JAODAL010025914.1, read as the reverse complement.
ATGGGCGAATTTCCCAAAATTCGGTTCGTTCACTTCGCCGAATTTCTCGGCAAAAAATAACTTCGTTCCGAATTACTTCGGGACGAATCACGTTAAAAAACAGCTATTTCCAGGCTACACAGAGCCTGCAGGGTGCTGTAGAACGTTGTGCCATGCTTAAATATGCAGAGGGAGCTTGGTTTGGTCTTCATATAATGTTGTGTTTTAGTATGACACGCACATGACTGCCGCCGCTCTTAGAATCGCTTCACTATAAAATTCCCTGGGCACTTAAGAGGGCAAAACTGACCAAAAAACTGAAGGGGAAATGTAGCCTGATAAAGTTTTGGCAGCGACAGCTGGAAAAAAACAAGATGAGAGCTCAGGTGGCAACATCAGTGACAGAGTGTGGAGGTGACGGCGGCAGCCACAGCAGCATGAGGTCCGAGAGTGGCACAATGACATTCTGGAGGTGGTAAAAACAGGAATACGCCACAGAGTGGCACAATGACACAGTGTGTAGGTCACGGCAGCAGCCACAGCAGCAGCATGAGGTCAGACAGTGGCACAATGACAGAGTGTGTAGGTCATGGCAGCAGCCACAGCAGCAGCATGAGGTCAGACAGTGGCACAATGACATTCTGGAGGTGGCAAAAACTGGAGTAGGCCACAGAGTGGCACAATGACAGAGAGTGGAGGTGACGGCGGCAGCAGCATGAGGTCAGACAGTGGCACAATGACAGAGTGTGGAGGTGGGTGGCAATACCAGTCCCTGGTAAAAATGGTTGGTGGCAGATGGAGAAACTGTCAGCAGATGTGTGGCATCAGACGGGTGGCGGCATCAGAATAGTGGCTGAGTTAGTTTGAACCAGACTCATTTCTCACAGTTTGGGAGAGGCGTCATGGCAGATGTAGTCTGACGCCTAAGGCATTGGTGTGTGGAAATCCTGGACGACCCACGCCTGTTCATCTTGACAAAGGTCAGTTGTTCCACATTTCCGTGGACAAGCGGGTTCTCCTTGGGGTAACGATGGCCCCGCCGCACTGAACAACCGCTTGATGCCACATACGGGCCCGGGCAGGACAGTTCCCCACTGCAAACTCAGCAAGTTGCGGCCACACATCCAGTTTGGTGCCCAGTAGTCCAGCGGATTTCTAAACTGGGGTGGCAGAGTGTGTCCAAGTGGGCCCAAACCCCTGTTGGTTCAGGGTCTGCTCCAGGTCCTGCTGCTGCTGCTGGCAACTGCCCTCCTCACTAGGCGGGTGAAGGAAGCTGCTCATCAGTGACTCCAGACTTAGATTGCTGCTGATGGAGCTGGTACTGCTCCTACTCCCCCACTTTCCCCAGCAGCCACGGCTGTAGTAAGTGAGCGCTGAAGAACCCCCCGGTCAGACCTGTCAGAGGAGGGACGATGCCGCACATAGGCAGCGGCCAACTGACGACGAAGGATTTCCCTATATATTTGAGTTTGTCCTCCCTCTCAATAGCTGGGAAAAGGCTCCCATTTTGGACCGGTAGCGAGGGCCCAAATTTGGGTGGAGACCCAGAAGTCATCCTTCCCGGATGCTGACTATTCGGCTGTCACTAGCCAGGAAAATCAACATGCTGCGGGCCATCTCCCACAAGTGACTCGAGGGGCTCCCTGCTCCATCTCCACTGTATACTGCACGGTGCTTGCGGGTCATCTGTCTCGGCCCTTCATCTCCATCTACCTCTTCCAGCTGTCCTGCTCCTCCTCTCTTGTCACCTGGGTAGAAATCCATCATTTCACCAGCCAATGCTTATGCTCCAATGTCCTCCTCCTCCTCCATTTCAGTCCCACGGACTATGTGGCCGCGAGATGTAGTCGCCACGTTTTCCAGCCCCCTGCCCAGTAGATTTTTCAGCATCGCCCAGGCCATGAAGCAGTGGAATGACGTTATTCATCCCGTAGTCCTGGCGACTGACAAATAATGTGGCCCCTCGAATGGTCTCAACAAACGGCAGGTGTCACGCATGAGCTGCCACTGGCTGACATCAAAGTTACACAGGGGAGTACTCCTGTCCGCCTGGATCATCAAAAAAATCTTTAATGGCCTTTCTCTGTTCATATAGTCGGTCCAAACATGTGCAGGCTGGAATTCCAACGGGTGGAAAAATCGCATATCAGAGTGTGTTGGGGGGGGGCCGTTCTGCCGCTGCAACTGGGTTGAGGGTGTTCCTGGCTTTGTAGGAATGGATGAAGTGCATGCACAGTTTCCTGGCCATTTTCAGAATCTTCTGAAGATCGGTGGAAGATTTTCGGGAAAACCTTTTCAAACCGATTGAACACGTGCGCCATGTAGGGCGCATGGACCATTCCTCCACGGTGCAGCGCGGACACCATTTTCCCTTTTCCCATTGTCCATCACCTTTAGTTCGATTTGCAGTTGGTGCGGAGAAAGCCACACATCGATTTCTTGCTGAATGACGCGGAGGCATTTCCCTCCCCTGTGTGACTTCGTTCGCCGAGGCAAGCCAGGTGTAGAACTGCGTGACCCCGCTGTCCCCTACACATGTGGTTTTGATGGAGCAGTACTTTTTGGAGGCTTAGATGGTGGTGGTGGTGGAGGTGGAGGAGGCGGACATTGGCGCAGGAGCCGCAGTTTGACAACGTGGGGAGAAAGCGGCGTCTCCTGTCCAAGTTGTTGGTGTGCCGGGGCTGGGAAGCACATTCACCCAGTGGGCCGTAAAGGACATGTACTGGCCCCGACCGTAGTTACAGCTCCAGAGTCCCCCGTGCCGTGCACCTTGGAACAAAACCGGGTAAGCTCAAAGGGACTGGCCCACCTTCTGTTCTACATATTTATGAAGTGCTGGTACTGCCTTTTTGGAAAAGAAATTACGGCTTGGAAACTCTCCATCTCGGTCGGCACAAGCCATTAGTTCTCTGAACTGTGCAGAGTCCACCATTTGGAAAGGGAGGGACTGCAAATACCAACAACTTGGAAGGAGCCGGTCAGCTGCTGCACCTTAGGTGGTTGGACGCATACTGTTGTCTCTTTGCAATCGCCTCGCTGAACGACTGCTGGCGCCATGAGTAGCGAGGGAGCAGGGGGATCTGGGACCGGGAGATGATGTCAAAGAGAAAACAGCTCCCTTCTGCAGCGGTGGTGGGCCCCTTTACTGGCTGAAATGGCATGGTGCCCCTGGGCGCTGCTGCTGTGCTGTTGCTGCGGCGGCAGGATGGACCACCACATCTGAGCCACGTTTCTCCCAGGCCACCGGATGGTGACGCTGCATGTGTTGACGCAGGGCCGTGGTGCCAATGTTAGCTCCCTGGCTACGCTTCACTTTCTGCCAAAGATTCTACATTTTAAACCCATATTCGGCTCCACCGGTGTCTTAGGAAAAGAACTGCCACACCACCGAGTATCGGATTTTACCGCCAACGCTCCGACTGAGTGACTACTGCCGCCGCTGCCTCGCTGAGCCCCTGTGTCGTACTTTCTTGGACTGCGAAACAGGTTTTTTACCCGTGGCCGCTTGGCTCCCACCTCACACTGCTGCTATCCTGCGATCACGGCCACACGACCCCCTTGCTGGCTGCGCCCTGCCCGATGCGCAAGCTGTAGCCCCCTTCTGATGATGCCTCACCCGGCCCAAGGGCGGTCGGCTACATATAAATTTTTTGTGTTTCATCGTCACTGCTGTCCTCATCACGGTCTTGGTATGCAGAGGCTGGACCCCTCACAACATGACCTCCCCTGCCACTCTCAACATCTATACTTTGCGCCTACTGCAAGAAGCAGGGGATATTGGCCCCATTTCTTTGCTGCCCCCCTAAATTTTTCATTCCTCGCTATATAGTGGCGCTGAGCCCGGACCACATTTGGTAGATCTTGGCTGAGGGAACCCGGGTGGGACAGAGGGGGTTGAGGACAGGTGAGGGCCGCTGGGCCCGCTCCCGGGGTCATGCCAACTAAGGGTTGTGTCTGACGTTCCCACGACTCTTGGCTGGGGTTGTCAAATGTCATCTGGGAGGAAGTGGATGACCTAGTCAACCCAATCAAGAACCCTTGGGTTGTAGTCAGCACACGGACGCTAGGATGACAGCGGCAGTTGTGGCTCACCGAGTGACCCCTGCTGCGACGTCCCTTGCTTGCTGTGGGCCTGGGCCTGGAATGTTTGTGCCTCTGCCACTCGCAAAGGGGAAGAGCCTGCCAACTCTCTGTCTGACATATGTTTGTTCTAAAATGTACAGACACTGTTTGATGAAGATATCTGTATATGATATCTGTATAAATACACACCCTGTATTTGACTCCAAATGAACCCAGTAACATGCTTGGGTAACCTTGGATTTTAAATTGCACTCCACAAATGGGCAGGAAAAATTGATTTGTATGTGCCGTTTAAAAACTCTATGTATTTTACTGAATATAAACGCACAAACAGGCTTAATTAACCTTCGGATATGAATTATGCTACAGAATTTCTTCTGTGGCGGTGAAAAACAAAGTTTCTTTTACTGAGTACAACTGCAGAAAAATACTTAATTAACCCCTGGATGTAAATTGCGCAAAAGAATTGAGCAGCCACAAATACTAGCTTTGTAGCGTGTTACAATTGGTGTTTTCTTCGCTACACAACAAGAGAAAAAATTGTTTAAATTTAACCTTTGCTTGTGAATTATGGTTTCAGGACAATTGTAATTTTTGGCGGTGAAAAAGGGCAGTTTCTTGGAGTCACCACAGCAGAAAAACAATGCTTAATTAACCCTGGATTTTAAATTGCGCAAAGAATTGAGCAGCCACAAACTACTAGCTTTGTAGGTGTACAATTGGTGTTTTCTACGCTACACAAAAGAGAAAAATTGTAATTAAACCTTTTCTTGTGAATTATGGTACAGGACAATTGTAATTTTTGGCGGTGAAAAAGACAGTTTCTTGGAGTCACCACAGCAGAAAAAATGTTAATTAAAACCCCCCGGGTGTAAAATTGCGAAAAGAATTGAGCAGCCAGAAACTACTAGCTTTGTAGCGTGTTACAATTTTTGTGTTTTCTAAAGCTACAAAAAAAGAGAAAAAATTGTAATTAACCTTTGTTGTGAATTTGGTACAGGAAATTTTTAATTTTTGGCGGTGAAAAAGCTGTTTATTTTTGTCACCACAGCAGAAAAAAACGCTTAATTAACCCCTGGATGTAAATTGCGCAAAAGAATTGAGCAGCCAAACTACTAGCTTTGTTTGCGTGTTACAATTTCGTGTTTTCTACGCTACACAACAAGAGAAAAAATTGTAATTAACCTTTGTTGTGAATTATGGTACAGGAAATTTTAATTTTTGGCGGTAAAAAGACGGTTTCTTGGAGTCCCCAAAGCAGCAGAACAACGCTTAATTAACCCTGGATGTAAATTGCAAAAAAGAATTGGACCCAAAAAATAAAGGGGTTTTTTGTATTTAAAAAAACGCTGTTTTTTTAAAATGAATCAACAGGAAAAAGGGTTAGTCCCCCTTGGTATTCAATGTGCTGTGGCGATATCTTAAAATGTTATGGCTGCAGTGGACGCACAGGGACTTAGTCCAATCCCCCCCAAAAAATCAGAAATAGAAATTAGGAAGTATCTCTGGAAAAGTGGAATGAAAAAAATTGCTTATAAAAATCATTCTTCAGTAACAATCACCGCGGCAGACCTTCCCTGATCGTCATGAGACGGTATGGCCCCAGCGTCGCCCCCGGACTTTATAGTGCGGTGCGTCACAGAACCCCCGGGTCTTGATTGGCTTATTCTGACAATGTCATGCGGTATGCCCTTCTTCCTCCCAGGTGCTTTCCCCATGAAAAGCCTTTTGGCTCGACCCTTTTATCAATCAAAAGCAACTTCGTTCCCGAAGTCCCCCAACTTCGATTCGTTCAAAAACGGTTTTCCTAAAATTCTAAACGAATTCCCTTCGTTAGAATCAATTGCCCATCTCTACCCTATTCCCGGCATGCGTAACCCTACAGAGAGGGTACCAATTGAAGTAAAAATTTATCAGGGATTTACAGGAGATGTTTTGAAGAGTTTTCTCTTTTCTTTTTTTTTTTCCTCCAGCCGATCACCCTGCACTTTCCCGGTCACGACTTTTACTGTAGAATTAAAAAAACAAAAATCTTAGATTCCATTTTCAGCCTTTCTACCAATTTTCCACCTTGACAACCCCTTTTTTAACACCCCAAATGGTAATAATTACCCCTTTATGCTACAAACAGTAACAGTGCCCTTAAACAGCTTTGGGGCTTCCGTTTGTGCACCAAGTTTCAGTCTTGTTTTGTAAACCAATATAGGAAGTAGTTACATTCCCTAAACCAGTATGTAGGTACACTCCCTAACTCGGTGGGCAGTCCTCAATTAGGTATATGTATCATACCCTATTAGGTAGGTAGGCTTATAGGTCCCCAAATAGGTAGGTACCCCCGTCCCCTATTAGGTAGATAGGTAGTTATATAGGCTTACCTATATATAGAAATATAGATCCCTATTATGTAGTTAAATAGGTCCCTGTAGGTAGTTATATGCCCCCTGTAGCCAGGTAGTTGCCCAGTGTAGCCAGGTAGTTGTTCCTTGTAACAAGTTAGTTATTTCCCCCTGTAGCCAATGAAAATAATGAAAAAAAAAAAAAGTTGCTGACCTCTCCATGTTCCCTCTCCAGTTTAAGCGGCAGGTCCGGGAGCTGATGTACAGTGTACGCCGCCACACTGCTCCCAGAGGTCTCCAGGGAAGGAATCGGAGACCCAGCACCGCAGCGGGTGTCAGGAAAGCTGTGCCTCATGCCCCTTGTGATGCTGAAGTGTATATACAGCACTCACTGAGCACTGTACATATAATGGAGAAGGCAAGAGGGTAAAAAACCATTCTGCCTTCTCCCTGTACAAGCAGCTGCACAGTGTGTGCGCGGCTGTTAACTCTGCACGGCCATTGTAAAACGGACCTTGCAGAGTCAGAGAGTAATCGCCAGGCGGACGAAGTCCTCATGTAGGAAGGGTCCTGCTTACCAGTAAACACCATGTTGATTCTACCATGTAATGAGATATAATTCTCCTTACAAATGATTTGTAATGGAGCAATATTGTCAACAGATGAGAAGATCCTAAAGGATTTCATTGCCTCCTAATAGATATCTTAATTCTTCAGTGACTTTCTCATTTTTTCCCCTCCTGGTAGAAGAGTGGAGAATACTGCACTATACTGGCCAAATAATAACAGAAGCCTGATAGAAAAGGGACACAAGTGTGAACAGAGCTTAATAGACGGTCTGCAGAGTCTAAAGGCATTTCTGTCTCATTAGACCAGTATGGACCTTGTCAACATGCCTGTCAATGCAGGTCTATTACTGTGAAAATCCAGCAGGTGGCAGTACAGGTCCAGTCTCTAAGAATGTTTTCCCAAAATATACCAAGACTTCTTCTATCAGACAATTTCTTCTATGTGAACTTCACACTTGGAGAACCATGACTGAAAACAATTTAAATATAACTTGTGACTAACATTTCCACAGAAAATTTAAACTTTAGCAACTTTCCATTTAACCTTGATTACTTTTTCGGTGGTTTGTGCTTAGATTTCGGTTTCAATGATAAATGATTTTAGAAGTTCTAGAACAGCCCAGTTTATACGAAAACCTGATCTCACTCATAGAAAAATCAGATATTGATTAAAAATCAGAGTACGTAAGGGTATAGTAACATGTTACTTCTGTTACATACAGAAGTACCATGCACAAATACATAGGCAAGATTGCTGTCAATATGCCAGCATCGTGGAGGAAAAATCTGCATATACTGCATACATTTACATTCTTGGTTTTGTAAATTGTATTTCTCCCTTAAAATATTACAGTGGTTCCTCAACAAACAATATTAATTAGTTACGTGATGACCATTGTTTGTTGAGGCCATAACTCTATGGAAAACTGCTGATTTTCAAAGCCTAAAAATTTCAACCCAACACAGTGCAAAATGGAAAAAGAGTTAAGAAAATGAAGCCGATGCTAATACAGAAAAAGCAAGTCCTTCCACATAACAACAGGAAGAGCTGGAAGCTGGAAATCATTTTCTCTATTGAGGATAGGAGCTTCTTTGGGTCATGTACTTTATACACAATGTAGAAGAAATAAGAAAATGGGGCCATTATCTGCTACCTAAAGGAGTTGCTCATCATGGCACATGTAAGAGCAGTACAAGACATGTAGTACCGCACTGTACTGTAGAAAGGAGCCACTAGAGCGCCAATCACTGCATGCACCTCACTAATACATGTAAGAGCAGTACAGGATATGTAGTACCGCACTGTACTATAGAGAAGAGCTAATATACCGCCAATCACTGCATGCACCTCACTAATACATGTAAGAGCAGTACAGGACATGTAGTATCGCACTGTACTGTAGAGGTGCTACTAGACCTCCAATCACTGCAGGCACCTCACTAATACATGTAAGAGCAGTACAGGACATGTAGTAAGGGCTCACTTTGTTTACTGTAGAGAGGAGCTACTTAGACACCAATCACTGTATGCACCTCCCTAATACAAGTAAGAGCTGTACAGGACATGTTGTACCGCACTGTACTATAAAGGTGCTACTAGACCTCCAATCACTGCAGGCACCTCACTAATACATGTAAGAGCAGTACATGACATGTAGTACCGCACTGTACGGTAGAGGTGCTACTAGACCTCCAATCACTGCAGGCACCTCACTAATACATGTAAGAGCAGTACAGGACATGTTGTACCGCACTGTACTGTAGAGAGGAGCTACTAGACCTCCAATCACTGCAGGCACCTCACTAATACATGTAAGAGCAGTACAGGACATGTTGTACCGCACTGTACTATAGAGGTGCTACTAGACCGCCAATCACCTCATGCACTTCACTAGTACAGATATTATACAAGTAAAATGTCCATGATAATTGGTTGGACCTACCATCAATTTCATGTGCTGCAGATCAGCATTGTTTGGGACATTGTATGGTTAATGTGGCTTTAAGATACAATATCACAGGAAAGACCATTGTATGCTGAAGATATTGTATCCTGAGGTCACTTTAACTTGAGGTATAACTATACCTTGATTATTTTAGCTATGTTTTAAATTAAAGTTACAAAGCAGACTTTGCCAAAGTAGTTTCTAGTGCTTTTTCAGGATCAACCATTGGACTCTTTAAATAATCTTAACAGGACTCTCTTCGCTACGCTCGAGAGAGTACTACGAGTCCTCAATTTTCTTTATTTCCAGACGATTTGTCTAATTTTTGATTGATGTACAGCTTGGTCTTCAATGATTTTGTAGTCTTGTCCAGCTTTATACCTCTCTACAATCTTCTGAGGTCTTCTGCAAAATGTTTGCATAGAGGCATGATTCACACTAACCAGTCTTTCCTACTATCCATGAAGAGGGTGATTGCCGGCAATGAGGACCCTTGATGTTGAGTTGCGAGCTTGCGTATTTTGGTCAAAATGTCAACTAATACCTTGTGTTTGAAATTTTTTCAGCATGTTGTTTTGCCCTGTAATACTGGTGGTGGACACTTGGAAAATACTGGGAAACCCGTTCAAGCAAATAGTAAGGGCATTATGAATAGGTTATAACCAGCATGGTGCACCACATGTAACCGCATAACTGGCACCCTATATGAGCCTTAAAAATGTGGGATTGTAATACTAACAATCCCCCCTTATGGATAGTAGGTGTGTGAGTTGTGATTTATCAGTATTTTTGCACCTTTGCCATCTCCCAGGTATGGCACTGTGCTTTTTATGCATCCTGAACCTCTCTCTGGGTATGGACACAGGCTGGATGAATTAACCCATGTGGATCATTGCACCTTGCAAGCAGGAAACTGATCAGGAAGTGAGTCCTGACAATATGGCCGTATAAGTAAATAATGTCCAATTTTTGTGTCATTTTTTAAACAAATTATATACTCTGTATAAAGTTTTTTCAAATGGATTTACTCCAAAGCAAGGGCTTTGTTTAGGGACAGTTTTACCCAGAACTACACAGTATGTACTATCAGTAGCTCACCTGTATCTTAAAGCATTTAATATTCATTACATTACTGCAACATAAAAAATCACTAGGTTTTTACTTATAACAATTAAGCAACCATTTTTAAACTTTAAATAATAACATAAAAATTTAATATCATTATATTATTTGGACAAGCCCTTTTAAAAATAATCATTAACATATTAAACAGAACATGGCCTGCAGAGCTAATTTTATTAGATTTTTGAACCCTTGAACCAGAGTTCAACTACAAGATATTAGAAGCACTGGAGATGATGTGCACAAAATATAAAACTGCAAATTTCCCAGCAGTAGCACTTTGCCTAGAACAATGCTGAACTAGAAATTTGCTTCCGGTTTTTACAGTACAATCATGTGTAATGCTAGGATTCAGCAATCACTACCATATGCATGGAATGATATTCTGCTAAGGTTGTGTTTTTTATGCAGTTCACTGACATTTTATAGGAATTCCTATGGGAACATCTTGTGACTGGGTTCAAAATACGTTTAGGTTTCAGTTTCAAAGGATTAGCCATCACATAAAATATGACTGTTAGACCACACAAATTTATATTATTTGAAAAATTGTTCCTGCGTGTAGATATTACTGTTGCATCCTTGTTACAGTACCCCCTGATTTTCTTTTCATTCTCCCACAAACATCCACCTAACGTGTCCTGAGCATATGTGACCATCCGCATTGTATATTGTATATGAGGTGGACGTTCAAGGAGGGAATCAAAAGAACACCATAGGGCCCTATAACAAGCATGTACTGGCAAAATCTGCACACAGGAATTTTTTTTTTACATGACTACAATTATAAAATGATGTCATATGTGATCTAACAGAACAAAATAATATTAAATCAATATTTAGCTGAGTCAAACACTTTAAGTTAGACTGCTTGGAATGGCCCACCTGTCTGGGTTAGCCCCGATTTATCCTGATGTGTGGGGGTGGGTGATGTGATGTGTCCCTCTCCATCCGGTGGAGAGGAGTTAAGGTCAGCAGGCTGCAATGAGGCAGCAGGGTGTGCCCAGCAAGCTTGCTGGGATTTGTTGTCCCCTGGTGTTTTAGCAGAGGGGACAGACAGGGGCCAGACAGCTGCGGTGGTGGAGGTGCATGCAGATGAGGCAGGGCTCCCAGGTAAAGCCACAGTGCAGGGCCCTTGGCACTTTCCCTGCGTGTGACAGCAGTCACGGCTGCTGCAGCCGCTGGTAGTGCTACCTCCCCCTCAGCGTCTGTACCAGTCGCCAGTCCAGTTGGCCTATCCTGGCCCTCTAACATCCCGTCTGTGGGGAGACCCTGCCGTGTGGCCTTTCCTCAGAGCCCTGCCTCACCTGCATGCTCCGCCACCGAAACTGACTGCCCCCTATCTGCCCCGGCTGTGGAGAGACCCTGCACTGTGGCTTTACCTGGGAGCCCTGCCTTATCTGTATGATCCCCCAATGCAGCTGTCTGCTCCCTCTGCTAACACACTAGGGGACAACAAATCCCAGCCGACTTGCTGGACATACCCTGCTGATTCTTTGCAGCCTGTTGATCTTACCTCCTCTCCACAGGATGGAGAGGGACACATCACATCACCCACCCCCACACTCCCATCAGTATGCGGGTTAATGATACTGTCCACATTATTAACTGGGGTGGATAATACATTACATTTGGAGGAAGAAGGTCTTGGGGTGACAGAGGCCTCAAAACGTGCCACCAGCCATCCCAAATCTGTCCCTATTAACACACTGACCGGAAATTGGAAATAAGACAAGTAAGAAAAAAACAGTAACTTCCCCATTATTTGAACAATTGAATAGCAATGATGAGAAAACAGAAATTAGTCAGCGCATAACATTTCAGTCCAATGTTATGTGCTGACTACTTTCATAACATACAGTTGAAACCAGAAGTTTACATACACTATATAAAAAAGACATATATCCATGTTTTTCGCATCTGACATGAAATAAGACCTTTTACCCGTTTTAGGTCAATTAGGATTACCAAAATTATTTATATTTGCCAAATGCCAGGATAATGGGAGAGAATTTAACGCATTTTTATTACGTTCTGCGAAGTCAAAAGTTTACATACATTTCATTAGTATTTGGTAGCATTGCCTTTAAACTGTATGACTTGGGTCAAACGTTTTGGATATCCTTCCACAAGCTTCTCCCAATAGTTGGTGGGAATTTTGTCCCATTACTCTTGACAGAACTGGTGTAACTGAGCCATGTTTGTAGGTCGCTTTGCTCGCACCTGCCTTTTCAGATTTGCCCATACATTTTCAATTCGACTGAGATCAGGACTTTGTGATGGACACTCCAAAACATCAACTTGGTAATCCTTAAGCCACTTTGTAACCAGTTTGGCAGTATGCTTCGGGTCATTGTTCATTTGGAAGACCAATTTCCGCCCAAGCTTTAACTTTCTGGCTGATGGCTTGAGATGTTGCTTCAGGATTGCCTAATGATGCCATCTATTCTGTGAAGTGCACCAGTCCCTCCTGCAGCAAAACAACTCCACAACATGATGCTGACAACCCTGTTTTACTCAGTTGTGATGGCGTTCTTAGGTTTCAAGCTTCTCCCTTTTTCCTCCAAATGTAATGATGGTCATTATGACCAAACAGTTCAATTTTAGTTTCGTCAGACAACAGGACAAGTCTCCAAGAATGTAGATCTTTGTTCCTGTGTGCATTTGCAAACATTAATCTGGCTTTTATCTGTTTCTTTTTGAGTAATGGTTTCTTCCCAGCAGATGGGCCTTTCAGTCCATGTTGATACTTTACTCGTTTCACTGTGGAAAATGACACAATCTTCCCAGCTTCAGTATCCTCACAAGGTCTTTTGCTTTTGTTCTTGGGTTGACATGCACATGTCGGACCAAAGCACGTTCATCTCTGAGACACAGAGCCTGTCTCCTTCCTGGGCGGTATGATGGCTGGACATTTCCATCTTGTTTGTACTTGTGTATAATTGTTTGTACAGATTTAAGAGGCACCTTCAGGTATCTGGAAATTGCACCCAAGGATGATCCAGACCAGTTAAAGTTCACACTTCTCTTCCTCATATCTTGGCTGATTTCTTTAAACTTCCCAAGATGTTACACACAGAAGCAGTGGTTTCTGGTGTGCAATTTCCAGATACCTGAAGGTACTTCCTCAGGCTTGTCTCTAATTAACTTAGATGTTGCCAATAAACAATCAGATACTTCCAAAAACATGACATCATCATATGGACTGACCCAAATTGTTTAAAGTCATAGTAATCCTAGTGCATGTAAACTTTTGACTTTGCAGAAAGTAATAGAAATGCCTTAAAAATGTTCTCTTTCTCATTATTGTGACATTTGGCAAATATAAATAATTTTGGTTCCTAATTGACCTAAAACAGGTAAGGTTTATTCTGGTGTCATGTCAAATAGTGAGAAAAAACATGCATATGTGTCTTTTTATATAGTGTATGTTAACTTCTAGTTTTAATAGTATCTTTATAGCAATTGAAGCTTTATTTTCTTCTATTAAAATCTCCAAATCCCCTCTGTGGTCAAAAAGCTAAATCATTAAATTTTGCATGTCTGCAGCCACCTCTAGTGGGAATTGCTAAGCTAAATGCATACTGCGTTATTATAAATTTAAACATACATATTATATGCAGCAAACTCCCTCTAGTGGCATTTGTAGGTAGACAGAATGCAGATGATTTGGATTTTAAACGGGAGCTAACAGTTCTCCTGACATTTCTGTTTTAAAAACAATCTTTTTTTTATGAAATAGAACTGCTGGAACATTTTTTTAGAACTCATTGCATAAAGAACCCTGTGGTCTTAAACTGTTTAAGAACTGTCTAGGTCTTAAACTTTCTCTGCTGCTAATAGCAACCAATCAGATATCCCCTTTCATTTCATATAGTGCTCTGAAAAACTGAAAGGGGAGATATGATTGGTTGCTATGGGCAACAAAGAAAGTCTTAGACCTACACAATTTTTCATAATGTGTTCCCATTCTTTATTCCCCTAAAAATGTATGAATTAGTTGGCAATTAGGTGTTTCCCTCCACAGTCTAACACTGTCCAATCAGTTCTGACACTACCAGACTGTATAAGAACACACCCCTTTGACAAAGATAACATGCCCAGTTGTCAATGTATTTAGGAGGAATAACTGATGATCAGAACGACACATTTCTAAGAAAAGATATTCCAGATTTATTTATGAGAAATGCATGTATTTGCTCTGTAAGAAGACAGGGTGGTGTAATGGTGGCACCCCAACTGTGTCCTCCCATTGCCCATGGCAACCACCAGAGTTCTTTTAAATTGTGGAGAGAGGTGCATCGTTTGATATGTGTGGTGCACCAGCAATAATAAATTGATGCGACAACTGTTCTGGGAGTGATGAGGCTTTTACTCTCTTCCTTAGCACATACATACGTTTGTGTCCCGGCATCCAGCAGCTTCAGCAACCAGACAAGTAGCTAACGAGGGGTCCTCCTCTTGCCCACTTCACTGCTCTACCTGACCATTCTCAGTGGCCTACTGCACTATGTCTCAGGCCTCTTGCTGATCTTCTCACTGCTCTCCAGATCGATGCCTTTCCTTCGGACAGTCACTGACTCTAGAGTCGGGATATGGCTTAATACTCTCTCCGAACGACAGTCATTAATATCTTCCACCCCTCATGGCTACTGCAACTCTGAGGGGTGCATTTCTCTCTCTCCTGTCACTGTCTCCTCTCCTCTGACTGACTCTCAGCTGACAACTCTGTCAGCAACTGCAGCTTCCCCCTCTTCACAAGCTGCCCCCCCTTCTCTTTAGCCCAGCTCCACCCCTCGAGCTTGCTGATTGGCTGTCGAGCTCCTCCTGACTCACAGTACACTGCATACACAGGCCGAAACTGCCTGCCTGAACTATTAACTGTTCCCTTGCCATAACCAGGCCATCTCACTCACTGGTTTCCCATGGCAACCCACTACTGTTAACCCAAAACAAGTATAAACCCATACAACTCAGGCAGAAGTATATTTAAGGGCAGACAGGTTCATCTGAATTTTATCCATATTGGTTAAAAAACTGGATCTTCTAATTCATGATTTGGATGGGTATATAATGCTCCATCACTTGTTGTTCAATGTTATTTATAATGCAGTATTTACTGCCAAGGCAAACACATACAGACATCATATCGTACTAAACAACATAAAGCTTTGGTTTTTCTGCTAGGTGCTACAAATTCTCACAATGGGTAAAAGGTTAAATAATCAGATTGTGCGTCCACCTCTAGAGGGAGCTCATGAGATTACAGTATACTCTTTTATTATTAAGAAAAAAACACCTTTTGCTGCGATTACAGCTGCAAGTCGCTTGGGGTATGCCTCTATCAGTTTTGCACATTGAGAGACTGAGATTCTTGTCCATTCTTCCTTGGAAAACAACTCAAACTCATTGAGGTTGGATGGAGAGCGTTTGTGATTGGATTTTGGTCTGGACTGTGACTCGGCCATTCTAACACCTGGATAGGTTTATTTGTGAACCTTCCATTGTAGATTTTGCTTTATGTTTGGGATCATTGTCTTGTTGGAAGATAAATCTCCGTCCCAGTCTCAGGTCTTTTGCAGACTCCAACAGGTTTTCTTCCAGAATGCTCCTGTATTTGGCTCCATCCATCTTCTCATCAATTTTAATCATCTTCCCTGTCCCTGCTGAAGAAAAGCCCAAATCATGATGCTGCCATCACCATGTTTGACAGTGGGGATGGTGTGTTCAGGGGGATGAGCTGTGTTGCTTTTACGCCAAACATATCGTTTTGCATCGTAGTCAAAAAGTTGGATTTTGGTTTCATCTGAGCAGAGCACCTTCTTCCACATGTTTGGTGTCTCCCAGGTGGCTTGTGGCAAACTTTAAATGAGACTTTTTATGGATATCTTTGGTTATGTCCTATGGACAGACTCTCCCATCTCTGCAGTTCATCCAGAGTGATCATGGGCCTCTTGGCTGCATCTCTGATCAGTCTTCTTCTTGTTTGAGATGAAAGTTTAGAGGGACGGCCGGGTCTTTGTAGATGTGCAGTGGTCTGATACTCCTTCCATTTGAGTATTTATCGCCCTTTCACAGTGCTCCTTGGATGTTTTTAAAGTTTGGGAAATCTTTTTGTATCCAATCTGGCTTTTTAAAACTTCTCCACAACAGTATCACGGACCTGCTAGTGTGTTCCTTGGGCTTCAAAGATGCTCTCTGTGCTTTAAACGGAACCCTGAGACTATCAAGAGCAGGTGCATTTAAAACGGAGACTTGAATTACACACAGGTGGATTATAATAATCATCATCAGTCATTTAGGACAACATTGGATCATTCAGAGATCCTCACTGAACTTCTGGAGTGAGATTGTGGCACTGAAAGTAAAGGGGCCGAATAATATTGCACACCCTACTTTTCAGTTTTTTTATTTTTTGCAAAAGTTTTAAATATCCAATAAATTTCGTTCCACTTCACAGTTGTGTCCCACTTGTTGTTGATTCTTCACAAAAAATTAAAATGTATATTATTTTGCCCGAAATGTGGCAAAAGGTTGAAAAGTTCAAGGGGGCCGAATACTTTCACAATGCACTGTATACTACATGCAGAAAACTGTTAGTGGTGTTTCCTTTAGTGTTGTTTGTTTGCAAGCAGAATTTTAGGAATTAGCTATAGAGTGGATTTTGAGCTTGTGAGGAAAATTGCAAAAGTCTCCCAAGCTCCCCACTGTGCAACACATGTTATGAGGAAGCACTCAACTAACTAAAAGCTCCATCCATAGGAAAAAAGACCAGCTGGGAGTCGAGCCTCAAAGGATTGTCAGTTAATTTTGTTAGCACCTGGTCCCAGTTAGCCCTGGTCCCAGTCCCCCAGCATGAAAGAGATGGACCAGCGTCAGCATTGCTGACATTTCATAAGGATTTATAGAAGGACCGTGCATCACAGGCACGCCCCCGTTTCATATTTTTAAATATGAAACATTCCACATGCATAGCTGTCACTCCCATGTTTGTAGGACACACGGGAAGGGAAAACCGGAAGGCTTGGACAAGGAACGTAGCAGAATGTTAGTGTTTGGTACCAACTTGTAGCTTAGGCCCATCCGGTTCTGATGGTATTATTGGCTCGGTTCTGTCTTGACATGACCCATTTTGTATCCAAAATCAAAAACAGCATGGCCTGAGAGGGAGGAGAGTGTAGACCATCCCAGGGGCGTGAGAGGGTGTGACAGGAGGTGTGAAAGGGGTGCAACGTGGGATGTCCCAGTACACAAGTCGATGCCCAAGTGGGCCTATTGTTGCTTCTATTGGAGGGGGTAGTACCTGCACCAGTATTCCAGGAGAATCCACACACAGGAGCAATGCCACATTCACCCCCCCATGTGTGCCCAACACAAGGTCAACCTAAGGTAAATAGACACATCTTGCTGTCTCTTTGTAATCATATCCGTATTTGCACCTCTGACCAATATCTGTATAGTTATACCTCTATGTGTGTATTGTTTGTCTACTTCGTTCACATGGCGATTAAATCTTTAAACTTTAATCCTGAACGGGTCTGTTATCTTAATCATCGATCTCACATGTCCATTTTTCTCGATCTCCAAAATATCGTTATCCAAGGCAGGATCTGGGCCTGCTATAAGTCTGTAATGGACCAGGCTTATAGCCAACGAGGAACTGATGGCAGTCTACCGGTCTGGCAGAGTTCTGTTTCACCAGTGCGGGTAAACAGATCTCTCCCAGCCGTTCAGGGTTGTGGGCAAGTGGGATATCCTCTCGCACTCCCTGGGTCTCCCTGTGCCCGTGTGGAGAGGGGTTAACTATGAAACTGTATTCGGCTGACCTTATGCACCCCCAGGGGGAGCGCAACGTCACAATACACCCCAAGTCAGGCCGTCGATCCTTGTGTGGGCACAGGCTTTTCCTGACAGAGCTCTATAAAAAAAACCTGAAGAATAATGGAGGTATATATAGCCTTCTTTTTGAGCAAAATATTTGCTTATGTGCATGCACATTGCGTATGTCATGATTGCAACTGTAATCATAGAGCCCATATTAGCTGCTGTATGACCTAGAGGTTGAGGGTGCCCATTTACTTAGGTGCAAGAAAATTGTATCATTTTGTGGGAAAATAAATAATTTGTGACCTTCTAGCTAGCACTACTATGCATATACTTTTGAACCAGGCATTCAGGGCACATGCTCCTAGTTCGTGGTCCATTTTCCTGGATCCCCAGACAAGTGCTACTTTCAACTGTACCCACATCTTTAGCACAAGGGCACTTGAAAAACATGGTGGATCAGAAAGTCACTGACTCAATGACTCTCATAGGCCAAAGACTTCAAGCTTGCAGCCCATGAGATAGTGGGACCATGCTCTAATTGTCAAAGATCTGGTGCTGGCAATGTTGTCCCTGCTTCATGCTGATTGTGGTGGGCTGCTGTCAATAAAAACAACAGGGGGCCTCAGCTGTTCATCTAGGGTACAGAGATAGGTCACTATCAGTTAAATTATTTTCATGTCCATAATTAATGATCGGGAGCTATGTAAGGGTGCTTTCACACACAGCTGCGTTTTTGGTGCGTTTTTGTGCAGAAAAGTACAGTTAACTGCTGTGCTTTTCTTCACAAAAAATGTATCCAAAAACGTATCTGAAAAATGCATCAAAAACAAACCTGCGTTTTTGATGTGTTTTCTGTGCAGAAAGGCACAGCAGTTAATACTGTACATTTCTGCACCACAAACGCATCCAAAAAATGCATAAAAAATGCACTGTGTGAAATCATCCTAAGGATATGTAGGGACAGAGTTATACTTGTGTTGAAACCGTGGGTTATAGTGAGTTGCCATGGAAGACTGGGTATTTAGATGGCCTGGTTATAGCAGACGAGGGGTTAATAGTTCAGAGGTTTAGTCTGTGTTTGTAGTTAGTTAGCGGAAGCTGGGCAGCCAATCAGTGAACTCAGTAGGTGAAGCTGGGTTGGAGGACCAGAGAGGCCAGCTGGTGCTGTGGGGATCAGCGCTGCAGAGTTAGAGTAGTTGTGATTAGAGAGTTCAAGAGATAACACAGGAGGAGCAGAGTCTTCCCCTCAAAGAGCAGGAGTTTGAAGGATATGAGGGTTGAAAGATTCCTTTGGATAGAAAAAGGGGTTTTCAATAGTTGGTGGAAGATGCTAACAGTTTTTCATTAATTGAGCAGCATAGTAAACTGGGAATGAGGCCGGAGAAAGTTCTTCACCTCTAAGAGGCAGCAGGAGATCCGGGTGAGAAACGAGCCGTTAGGCAGCTACACAAAAACAGCAGATGCCCTGCAGTGGCTAAGCTTTCTGAGCTACGTTTGAAACTCAGGTAGTGCAGGGAGAAAGGATAAAAAGGACCTCTCCGTGACTTTGTGATTGCTGATATACCTCGATGCTAATGTGCAGACAACCCAAGTGGATTTCGAGAAACTGCTGGAGATAAGAAGTAAACGCCTCATAGACCAGGGAACATTGTTGTGTATCTGAAGTTATTCACCACCAGCGCACTACAGATCCCACACCACCCTTCTCCCTGCAATACTTAAAGAACCCGGGTAAGGGAGGTTGTTACAGGCAATGGGAGGACACTGTCGGGTAGCCACTACAGCCACCCCTTTACCTCTCCGGTCAGTCGTCCATTTACAGCTACATAGGGGCCCAAAAGTTAACATCAATAATGTATGGGGTCGAAAAAAAAGGACATGGAGAATGTGTGAGGGCAAATACGAGGACACAGAGGGATGCATTATTACTATGTAGCAGGCATTACTACTTTGTGGGACTTAAGAGGGGCAGTGTTACAGTTTGAGCCTAAAAGGAAATTTTTAGTGCGGAGTGCGCTAAAAGTGGATCTATTAATGTATGGAGCCTAAAGAGAATTCTACTATTATTTTGTGGAGCACAGAAAACATTATTATTATTTTAGGTCACACAGAGGTGCAATTTGACCATGAGGTGTGCCTTTACTATGTGTGACACTATGGATGGACAGTTTGTGTTGAAGGTCAGAAGGATGCTGGAAAAGCCACGTGCTTGTCTTGGTGGTCTTTTCTGCAAATACAAGTTGTGGTTGGAAGAAGTTTTGATGTAGGTATAAACTCAATAGAAGTGAAATGGGAAAATGAGTGACTTTAATCAGAGAAGACTTTAGCTGTAAGTCACTGAATGTGATTGTACTGACTTCAGAGTGACTGTGTAAAAGTATGTGGTCACTTATGGTGGTAACATTAGTCTTGGTTTCATAGTAGCATGAAGTTTTATTCGGTCACCATATTGATAATACGTGGTGATAATGTGATTGTTGGAAGTATTGGTGTTTGTATGGTGGTAAGTCTTGATTTAACAATAGTACCGTGACAAAAACCGTGGTCCTGCATCAGAGAAAAAATGGCCGCTTTTGGGCTGTTTTTTGTCTGATGCAGTGTAGATAGCCTTAGTTTAATCGTAGTTTGGCAGTATTTTGGGTCACCATGTAGATAATATGTGGTTATACTGTATGATGGCATTGTAGGCGTTCTAGGTAGAATTGGTCTTTGTAGGGTAGTTTGTGTTTACTTATAGTATGGTGCACA
>JAODAL010025913.1:0-57730 GCA_025379985.1 Phyllomedusa bahiana | reverse complement strand
AGGCCGGCAGCAGGCTGGTTTTTTTGAGTGGGAAGGGACCAGGAAATGGACCTTTGATAGAAATCAGGCTGCAGCTTTTATTTTTACTTTGGCTGGTTATGGGAAAATTGAAGGGGACCCCACTTTGTTTATTTTTCTCAAAAGTCATTTATTTATTGAGAATCCTGAAATTGGCAACCACTTTAATCATTATAGTGGATGCCCATGTTCAGATTCTCATTAAATAATCAGGAAAAAAAACTACGTGTGGTCCCCCCATTTTCCATAACCAACCAAGGTAAAACCGACAGCTGCAGCCTGATACTATCAGAATGGGGGGAACAATCAATACTGGTCCCTTCCCATTCTAAAAATACCAGCCTTCAGCTGCTCCAGAAGTGACCATCAAATCAGCGGGTCCGCTTATGATAGTTTCCCGGGCTTTTCCCCAGTACCCCTGGTGCGCTGGGTATTGGGGTAATAGTGACACGGGTCAGTGTCAGCCTTGGGCAACAAGAAACACCACTGGCTGACACCAAGCCCGAGCGATAGTAATGAAGAGGCGTCTGACAGACACCTCCATTAGTATCACTGGAATTCTATGTAAAAAACACAAACACAAATTGCACAAAAAGCTTTTATTTAAATAAACACTTCCCGACACCAGCCCTCTTTAACCATTGTATTTGAAAAAAACAGGTCCAAGGTTGATCCAACATAGTCCACCGAATCTGACGTAGTCCAAATGGGAATCTGTAAATAAACAAACATTACACACATACATATAGGCTAGATACCCTACTCAGCATCCAGAAAACCTGGGTCATACCCATGGCCCACAGGTAACATCCAGCTTTCCCGGATGCTGAATAAGCTATTGCCATAGGCAATCGCCAGAGTTAGTGCCCTGCAGCCTGTTTCCTGCCCCCTTCGACCGCCAGAGACAGACCGCAGGGGACAGGAGCAAGGGACAGGAGACAACTTCTGCCACCTGCGGCCTGTATACTGCCCCCTACGACTGCCAGAGACAGACCCGCAGGGGCAGGAGCAAGGGGGAACTCCTTCTCCTGTATCCAACCCCCGCAGCGCCCAATGACTGACTGCAAGTGGCAGGAGACAGGGAGCAGAGGGCAACTTCTACCCCCTCAGGTCTGTCTCCCTCCCCCTGCACCGCCAGATCCAGACCACAGGGGGTAGGAGACAGGGGCAAGGGGCAGAAGACAAGTGGGTAACTCCTACCCTCTTGCACACTCAAACACATACACCCCTCCCCCGCACACTGAGATACACACTCCTCCCCCCTCTCACTCACACATTCCCCCTCCCTCGGACACTCAAACACACACACTCAGCCTGCCCCTCAGACCAACCTGAACACACACCTCCCACACAAATACACTTGCCCCTCCCCCGCACACTCACTCACACACAGCCACCCCCACTGAATATACAGGAACACCTTCCTCGCACACTAAATCCCCTCCCGCACACTCAAACACACACTAAAATACCCACACCCCTCCCTCCACACACACACAAACAACCCGCAGTAGTGCACTCACCTGGCCTGCTGCCGGCATCCTGGCTCTTCATGCTGCTCTGCTGTTAGGAGGGGCGGAGCTTTTTGGCTCTCACTAAGCCCTGCCCACTTTCATAGCAGTGCTCTGGGGCTAGATGCTCTCGTAGCTTCCTATGCAGGAAGCTACCAAAACATCGCTGCTTCCCTGATGCCACTTATACAAAGAACCTCCGGCAACTGCTCAGTTGTGGGAGGTTTAACACCCCATGCAGAGGGGTGGGGGCATGGGAGAAGGCCCCCATTTGCAGGAATATCCCACTCACGCCAAGAGGGTTGGTAAGTATGAGTACTCTCCTCCCTCAAAATCAGCCAGCGCCACATCATTCACTCAAATTCCCCACTCCATGGGAGCTAAGCGTCCCTTAGCCAGAGCAGCATCATCCTGGCAGTCTCGCAGAACGTCCAAAGGTCCTTCTGCCAAGTCGCATGTGGTCTGAAGGCTTTCCCCCACCTGAGAATCTGTCTCAGGTGAGGGGCCCTCTCCTCCAGTTTCAGGAGATCTAGCAGGTCCAGGTCGACGACGCCTGGGTTCATGAAGTCGTCAAGTCAGGATACACTTCAGTTCACCCAACATGGTTTGTCGTTTTTCCCCGCCAACTGCTCTGGTTCGGGTGTCAGTGTTTTTTTTCAGGCAATCCAAGCCCTCCAGTCCCGACCACGCACAGAGAGTTCTCTAGGATCAGAGCTGTTAACTACAGTTCTCTTCCTTGGACAGCTGTGTTGCTGGGAGACACAAAGCCCTTCTGTAGACAGCAACATCTTTTGGTGTCGCTACTGACAGAGTACACGCAATGCTTGTCATCGCAACAGTGGGCAGTCTTGATGACCTGTGTTACAGTAACATCCTGTGTTTTCACCTAGGGATCTTGTAAAATTACTTGCATCTTCTCTGTACATTTTCCATCAGATGCAAAAGGAAACTCCAAACTAAAAAAAAATAAAAAAGAAAGTTTCTCATAAAGGTCTAACTTTTTTCACAGCTTTGCTTACCTGTACATCATCTGTGGTCCTTAACCAGGACCGCCATACAGGGGTTACAGCCAGTACTCCTGTACGGGGCCCGGTGAAATAAGGGGGCCCGCTGCAAGCAGGCCCCCTTATTTCACAGTAAAGACTAGCGTGCGCGGCACAGCCGCCGACACTACATTTGTGTCGGCCCCGGCCATCGCTGCTGAGAGGGGCCCGCGCTCCCGGTCACTTACTTCCCCTCCGCTGTGACCGGAGCCAGGCCCTCCTCCTCTGACTGCGGCCTGGATAACTAATTAAATCAGTGAAGCCCCGCCCCGAGTGCGGGACTTCACTGATTCATGTTGTCCTGCATCGCCGCTGGCCAGTACAGTGCGGCACAGACAGAGAGAGGAGGAAGGCCCGGTCACAGCGCAGGAGAAGTAAGTGGCAAAACTTCTATGTGACTAAGTGCAGCTGTGACCGGGAGCAGCGTCCCCCCTCCACTCCCCAGCACAGCAGCCCTCAAGCCTGTTCTGTGCCGCACGCTTACTTCAGTGTAGGATCTCCTCTCCTCTCTCTGTGCGGGGGTGGAGCCTCACTCAAGTCATCCCGGCTGCTGCCCGGGCACAGAGAGAGGAGGGCTCCACTGCAGTCACACTGAGGAAGTGTGAAACCAAGAGCAGGCCTGAGGGCTTACTCTCTATGTGATTGTTCAGCCTCCCCCTGTACTGCGTAGCCTCCCCCTGCCATGTCCAGCCTCGCCTCTATACTGCGTAGCCTCCCCCTGCCCTGTCCAGCCTCCCCACTGACCTGCCCAGCACTTTTTAATGCTTGTTTATGGTATTAAATACACAAAAAATACACCTGCTTTTAGCGAACCTCACGGGATCTTTCTTCCTGTTGCAAGTTAATCGCGTAATTGTATTTTTTTTTTTTTTGTGGTCACCACAGATTTTTTTTTTCTTTTTCTGTGGTGCCCTGAAATTTCTGATGGCGGCCCTGTCATTAACGAAGCTATTCTGGCCTCGGGTTTGCTGGACTACACTAGCCACCTTACAAGCAGCAAATACTACAGTTTCATTCTTTTTGACAAACAAAATTCTACTCAGGCTCCATATTTAAGTTCTGATGGCGATTCCATAGTATTTCTAAAATGGGTTGAACGGATTATAAAGTTTGCTGCCTGAAGTGTAATGAGAAATGTTTATAGAGTGCGTATGATAATTGTGTGCAATATAAAATTTAACTTTTACTTCACAAATTAAAATAATATGCGGCTGAGCATTAGACACATAAATCAGACACACACATAGGTGCCAATAACATCAATAGTGCACTAAAAAACTATAGACTTAAACGAGTCACAGGGGGTCTCCGCACCAGTGTCCAATATTAGGGCACTCGCCCCGACAAGGGCGGCCCCACACTGGTATGGGGACTACCCCTATAGATTCAGATCTTACCCTTACGTAATGACCATACAATGTCCCAACATGTTTCGACCCACCACGGTCTCTTCAGGGAACCAATGCAGTGATGTAAATAGTCTAAAAGTAGAATCAAGATAGTTCAAAAATAGGGAAATATACTAAATAAGATTGTCCCCATTATGTATTGACCCATATTAGATGTAAAATGACAAAAACTGTATAGTGCAAATAAGTATACGTCAAAAAGCATCGCTGGGGTATATATAGCCATATTATGGATAAAATTGATGTCCATGATAAAGAATGTCCCATCACCACCCTTCTTACACAAACTTATTAACCCCCAGCATAGTATAGATATGCTTTGAACTTAGCCATGCCCATATGGATGCCCATTATTTTTTTTTTTTTTTCTTTTTTTTTGCATGGCTTCTAATGGCATTGTGGTTCACTGTATGTCTATATTATTGAGCCAAATATGTTCCATATTTTCTCTCTTTTGTTAGCATTTTTGTACTAAGGAGATATATGTAGTTTGGGATTTCCATCATAATGATTGTTATTTGTATATCATTATAATCACTGTGGTTCATATACTTTGTATCTGTAGTCATATTGATTTATCCTCTGACTATCTCAGGAGAATGCCCAAACAGAAAGATTTATTCTTTATATCTTGGTTTCGTGCATATTGGGCTGTAAACTGGGTTTGCTGTTGCGCCCCGTTTAAGTGGCCCTTGGCCGTTGTGCACAGTCCTCACTGGCGGTGGCTGCGCCGCTAGTACTCGCTTTTACCTGTCTTACTATGTAGTGGACTGAAATGGCTGCTCAGGCACTCGGGGAATGTGGCGCGAGAGTTGACGGTTCACGCGCGATATAGGCGCGCGTCCACTCCGGACAACACTCAGGGGTGGAATGTGCTCTGTCTGGGTGAAGCGCCCGTAGGGGGATGTGACGGAGGACGGAAGTAAAGTACAGCGACCCGGGTTTCTACATGGTGACGGGCGGAGTACATACGGTCCCCGTCACATTTAAGGCTGCTTGTGCATTCCAAACAAAACGGCATGGGGCAATCATAGCGCTTCCGTGTGTCTGTGTGAGCCGTACGGCTCCTATGACCTGCATCTAAAAAAGCAAATTTACAGTACTTTCCTTATTGGTAGAGTTGCAAAAACATTTCTCTTTTCGTTTCTCTTTTGTAACAAATATATATACTATGCGGGGGTTAATAAGTTTGGTGTAAGATGGGTGGTTGATGGGACATTCTTTATCAAGGACATCAATTTGTATCCCACATTAATTTGGCTATATATACCCCAGCGTATGCTTTTTGACGTATACCTATTAGCCATATACAGTTTTTGTCATTTTTACATCTAATATGGGTCATACATAATGGGGACAATCCTTTTTTTAGTATATCTTCCCTATTTTTGAAACTATCTTGTTTCTACTTTTGATATTTACATCACGCATTGTTCCCTGAAGAGACCGTGGTGGGGTCGAAACATGTTGGGACATTGTATGGTTCATTACGTAAAGGGTAAGATCTGAATCTATAGGGGTAGTCCCCATAACCAGTGTGGGAGCCGCCACTTGTCGGGGCAGGAGGTGCCCAGAATATTGGACATGGTGCGGAGGACCCCCTGTTGACTCGTTTTAAGTCTATAGTTTTTTTAGTGCATATTGATGATTATTGACTATGTGAGTGGTCTGATTATGTGTCTAATGCTCAGCCCGTATTATTTTAATTTGTGAAGTAAAGTTTAAATTTATATTGCACACAATTATTCTTTACGCACCTCCATTTTTTTTGGTGGTTTTGTCTATATGCGATGGAGTATTTACTGATGTTTAAGAAATTATCAGGAATACGCGTTTTTGTATTCGTTAAGCTGTGCTGATAGGTCCATGGCAGGATTTTGGAACAGTTGTAAGTGTAGATCATGGTTTAACAGAATGGTGAGGAAATATTTTTCTGATAAGGAATAACGTCTATAAAAAAACCCATACACCTTCCCTGAGTTTAGCATTTAAGCGACTTGAATAAAGTTAAGGGAAACAAATCTATACTGGTGGGAAATAAAAAGTCTGTGGAGAGGAAAACTATATTAATAAAACCAAATTAGTTCCAAGAGGGATAAGAATATCTCTAACCCCCCATTAAACACCAAAGTCTCGAGTTTGATCAGAATGGGAAAAAGAAGCGACTGCTGCTAGTTCTTTGCGGTTTATGGCAAACTTCTTTTAACAAGGAAAAGGCCTAGTCTAGAAGGCGATAAATAATAAATTGAAAGAAACTAATTTACAACTGTACGGACCTTTGAAAAAAGAGACCGAATTTGTGACTAAAGACAAAAACAGTTACAGAACTCAATAGAAAAAATTTCAACAACATATCAAAGACCGTATAAACACAAACAATTTATTAGAGTCTTGGTGATTCAGAGAAAACAAAGCATACATATTCTCAGGTTTTCAAACACGATGGAGAGACACTATTGACTACAATCACCACAAGTGACCACTTCTGATCTGACTTTGAAGGGAAGAAATAACAGGACAGTCCCCCAATACATGGGGACTCGAGAGGACACGGGAAGGGAAAGGTAATACAAAACGTAGGGGACATCAAAAGCTGTTTTAGCCCGTCCAATAACCCATCAAGTTTACGTTCAACTCCGACAATAACATTAAGACTGTACCAATAGGACCAACCATCAAAGTAGATAACCTTGTCATCATTTATCAAAGTGAAACACGAAATGAATATTAAAAAAGGATCTCATTCGTTCAACAGGGGAAAATTCAAATCTATTCAATGGATTTAAAAGATGTACATCTCTTTTGGACGAAATAACTGCGTTGGGCATAAATATCAGCGTCCTAAGAAATAGACGTTGAGTGTCTTGAATTAGGGGATAAATTGATGACAATGTTAGAAGATGTCAGATATTATTTAGTCTGGCAGGATGACAATATACATAATGGAAAAGGTTCCTTTTACCACAATCGCGTACCAAAAAGTAAGAAATGCCCCTCTTGGGGGGATTATCATGTATAGATGTTTTATTTCCCATGTCACTACGAGATTTAGAACATTTGAAAAACAAAGGGATACTCCAATTGTACCTTTAGGGAAAAACAGGCAATTATGAAATTGGAACAAAATCATGAAATAGTTATAAAAACCTCTGATAAGGGGGGAGGAAACTCGTTGTAAATGGACCTCACGCGATTATAGGGATTGTGTAAGAGGACTTCTGTGTGACCTAACCTGTTATGAAAATCCTTAGAAATGACCCAATGGATAGAGTACAAAGAGGAATTATTTGGAGATAGTTATCCCCCGAGCTAAAGTAACGAGTTGATCAGTGTCTCTGGAATTTGAGTTCCTATTTCCCAAATTTCCAACGAACAGCGATCTTTATACGGTCTCCCAAGATTCATAAGGGTGGGTGAACCCACTAAATGGGAGAACCCCCCATTAGTGTCCGGTATAGGGATGCTCTCACAAATATGTGGTGGGGGATCTATACTTGATCAGGTCACTGTAAACCGTTTGTGGAATCCCTATAGTATATACGAAGGCGTACCATGGACTTCCTAAGGAAAATTGACGGTATAACGGTACCCAAAGATAGCTTCTTGGGAAGTATCGACGTGGAGTCACTGTATACCTCCATTCCACACGACTTAGGAGTCAAGGCAAAGTCGAACCATTTCTCAAACGTGGAGGCGTCATCAGATTTGGTTTACACAATAAATTTTGTGTTGGATCTTTTAATGTTTGTTCTCACAAAAAATGTTTTTTTATTCAATGGAAAATTATATCATCAATTGAGGGGAACCGCCATGGGCAATTCCTGCGCCCCAAGTTATGCTAACTTATATTTGGGGTGGTGGGAGGACACTATAGTCTTTGGCGATGAACCCCTAAAATTACATCGAAAACATTGCATTGCTACTACAAGGTACATTGATGATATTTTTGTTCTGTGGAGGGAGAACAGAGGAGTTCTCATAGAGTTCATGCAAAGTTTAAACAAACACAATATTGGACTCAGGTTCCCCATGAAATCGATCCCTAATAATTGGCTTTCTGATGTGATTGTGACAAAAAGGACATGATGGGCGACTAAAAACTTCCATTTATCGTAAAGAAACGGCATGTAATTCACTCCTGCATTGGAGTAGTAGTCATCCCTATACTTTAAAGAACAGGTATCCACGAGGACAATTCCTGAGCTGCGTGGAACTGCTCCTCTAAAAATGAATTCATCCATCAGGCCATAAGACATGTGTGAGAGATTCAGAGAAAAAGATACACGGAGGGGAATACTCAAGGAGTCATATACAATCTGCACTCCGCACGGATAGGAAATGTCTTTTGGCTTCCAAAAAAAGAAGGAATGGAATTTTTATATTTTTAGGGGGGGGATTCAGGCAACATAAGACTAATAGGAATTTTCGATGCAGCTCTAGTGAGGGTTCGCAAGATACTAACTTAACATTGGGAAATTCTCTTAATGGATCTGATATCAAGGAACAAAGTAGGTCCCGGAGAGGAGGACCAGGCATCACATTCAGAAGGGGATAAGTTTACGAGATCGTCTTGTGAAAAGTCACAATGTATCTCCCAAAGTGACTCGAGATGGCTCAATAGGACAGCCTAAGGGCTGCTACAATGCAGCGGCTGTGTAGGGCTGTCCAATTTGGAAACTGGGAAATCCTTCAGTAATATGAAAATGGACAGTCCTTTGCGATTAAACAAATTTAGTAAATTGCCGCTCAAAAGGAGTGATTGTACCGTATTCGATGCCCATGTGGAATGGGAATAAGGTGGGAAAGACCACCCGGGAATTGAGATGGAGGAATAGGTGAAACACCTATGGTGATATTCGTAAATAAAAAGAGATACTCAGTATCAGACATTATCTGGACGTCACATGGGGGGACTCTTAAAGATCTTAAAGTCATGGGAATTGATCTTCTGTTACCAAAAATGAAAGGAAAAAGGGATTTCGGACATGGACCTTCTCCTAGACGTGAAACTTTTGGATTTACACCTTTGAAAAATACATACCACAGGGACTTAATGAACAAGATGATTTTTCAATTGTTATTTTTAATGTGGCAGGCATCTTTGAACTTAGCCATGCCCATATGGATGCACATTTTTTTTTTTTTTGTTTTTTTTTTTGCATCGGTTCTAATGCATTAGTGTTCACTGTAGTCTATATTTATTGAGCCCAAATATGTTCCTCATTTTCTCTCTTTTGTTAGCCTTTTGTACTATGGAGTATATGTAGTTTTGGAATTCCATACTAATGGTTGTTATTGTATATATTACATATCCACTGTGTCATATTACTTAGTATCTGTGTCATATCTGATTTATCTGACTATCACTCAGGAGAATGCCAATCAAGATTTATTCTTTATTTCTTGGTTTTCGTGTATATGGGACTGTAAGCTAGGATGCTGTTGCGCCCATTTCTCCACCATTTAGTGGCCATAGGCCATTGTGACATTCCTCACTTGGGGTGTGCGCTTAGTATGTTTTTTACCTGTCACTTACTATGTAGTGGACTGAAAATGGTTGCTCGGCACTCGGTTGAATGTGGGCGGAAGTGACGTATACGCGGCGATAGTAGCCGAGGTCACATCCGGGGGGCCAACACTCAGGGGTGGAAGTATCTCGTCTGGGTGATGTGGCCCGTAGGGGGACTGAAGTGACGGTGGACGGGTGTATGTACGCGACCGGTGGATACCATGGTGACGGCAGCGAGATACATCCGGGTCCCAGTCACAAATTTAAGGTGATTGTGCATTCTCTAAACAAATCGGCCAGGCGCACATATAGCCCTTCCGTGTGCTGTGTGAGCCGTACGCTCCCTATGACCTGCATCTATAAAAAGCAATTTACAGACTTCTTATTGGTAAGTGCAAAAAACTTTCTCCTTTTGTCTCTTTTGTTAATCAACATATCTTTTACTAGGCTGGGGTTAATAAGTTTGTGTAAAGATGGCGTGGTGATGGGACATTCTTATCATGGTACATCATTTGTATACCAATAATATGGCTATATATACCCCAGCGATGCTTTTTGACGTTATACCTATGTGCAATATACAGTTTTGTCATTTTTACATTAATATGGTCCAATACATAATGGGGACAATACTTATTTAGATATTTCCCTATTTTTGAACTATCTTGATTCTACTTTTAGACTATTTACATCACTGATTTGGTTCCCTGAGAGACAGTCGGTTGGGGTCGAATTCATGGTGGGACATTGTTTTGGTCATTACGTT
The DNA here is from genome assembly GCA_025379985.1 of Phyllomedusa bahiana. Lineage (NCBI taxonomy): Eukaryota > Metazoa > Chordata > Amphibia > Anura > Hylidae > Phyllomedusa > Phyllomedusa bahiana. The sequence continues at coordinate 47,474 of JAODAL010025913.1, read as the reverse complement.
ATTGGGTAAGATATGAATCTATAGGGGTAGTCCCCATACCAGTGTGGGGCCGCCCTCTGTCGGGGCGACGGATGTGCCCTAATATTGGACACTCGGTGCGGAGACCCCCTGTGAACTCGTTTAAGTAAGTCTATAGTTTTTTAGTGCACTATTGATGTTATTGGACCTATGTGATGTGTCTGCTGATTTATGTTGCTCTAATGCTCAGCCGCATATTATTTAATTTGTGAAGTTAAAAGTTAAATTTTATATTGCACACAATTATCATACGCAACTCATTTTTTGGTGTTTTTGTCTATATGCGATGGAGTATTTACCTGATGTTTAAGAAATTATCAGGAATAGGTTTTTTGAGAAATGTTTATAACCATACTTATTCATTTGAGAATGCAATTTTTTTCATACCACTTTCAAACTTTCCCTGCAGTTGCAAATGTTTGTCCCTATTTAACCCATTAACAACCAAGGCTATATTTTAACTTTTTTTTCACATTAATTTTTTCCTCACCACCTTCCCAGTCATAACTTTATTTTTTCATCTACATAGACATATGAAGGCTTGTATTTTGCAGGACAAGATGTACTTGTCCACATCCCTACACTAGGGATCACAGGCACTTATCTGTATATAGATGTACCATCAGGGTGGCAGGTTCACCCAATTTTTATGTAAACCACCCCATATTTATGAAAAGGCTGCACCATTGTATATTCAGCACTTCTCCCCAGTTGTCTCCCCAGGCACCCTCATAGATTGTAAGCTCTTGCGAGCAGGGCCCTCACACCTTGTGTCTCACCTGTAAGTAGCTTTCACTGTGTAATGTCTGTCTTTGTCTGTAATTATTACCCTTTACATTGTAAAGTGCTGCGGAAATTTGTTGGCGGCTATATAAATAAAGATTATTATTATTACTTTCTAATGGCGTCATTCACCATACCATAGAATATACTGGGAAACCGCAAAAGTTGTAAGTGGGGCAAATTGTGAAAAAACAAAAAACCCCACATTCACTCCATGTTTGCTTGGGTTTTGTTTTTAGGGTGTTCAATCTGGCATAAATGTGTTACCTATATTTTACAGGCTGATACGAAGCCAGCAATACCGTAAAAAAAATAAAAAAATAAATCTAAAACATTTTCTATTTCTCAATTTTTTACCATGGCACCATTTTGTGTGACCAATAACTTTTTTTGTATGTCTACCTACAGACTTTAATGAGGGTGCATTTTTTTGTGGGCTGAAGTGTACTCTTTATTGGTACCAATGGAAGACATGTGACTTTTTTTTTTATCACTTTTAGTACAATTTTTAGGCGACGTGAAATAACCAAAAAACCCTGCAATTTTGTCATTTGGAATATTTTTTCGTCTACAATGTTCAGTGTACGGGATAAATTATGTTATATTTTTAACATATCAGACTTTTTTGGGGACGCGGCGATACCAATTATGTGTAACTAATCGTTTATTTGTAAAATGGCAAGAGGGGGCGATTTGAACTTTTACTATTTTTTATTATACTTCAAATAAAACATCAGGGGCCCCGATCAGAGTGAAGAACAGTGCGCAGTGATTCTGCTACAAAGCCCCTTTACCGGTTTATAGGGGCATACCCAGTATTATCAGAGCGTTAAGGTTAATTTTTCATATAATCAGAGATAGATGGTCGTATATGAGTGTGTGGAGTATATGAGATGATAGGATTGTAAAAGGTAGAAGTATAATTTCATAGAGATTATAAGTGTAAGAATTAAGGTGGTTTCTTCTGTGGTTTTAGTGGTTGAGGAGGTTTTAGATTTGGGTCGGTCAATTGGGTAAGGAAGAGTTTTTTTTTCCTTAGACAACAATGCCATGGTTAAGCATGATTTAATATAAAGGGAATCTACAGAAAAAAATATACCACATAGTATTTATTGTACAAAAGGCAATGTCTGAAAGGACATACAATTTGGTTCACATATTGAAAAGGAGTCTAAGAATTTATGTATAAAACATATGCAAACTTTGGCTTGTGGTTTAATGTATGCATTTAATCAAAAACCTCAGTTCTAAAATTCTTAAAAATACCTTTATACAGTAATTTCACCACATGCTAAAAATGAGTTACAGCTTCTTTTTATTATATTTCTTACCATTCTTGTATCTGTTAATACTTAGGGACAATGTCTACACGGCATGTGGGACAAAAAAAACTACCTGAACCGAAAACTTAAACGTTCAAGAAACTGGTTCTCTGTCCACCTGCCTTGTCCAAAAAGCCAGCTGAACAAAAAAAAAGTCAGTTTTTTCCGGCGCGTTCTTTTTTGGAGGTCTTAGCTTTAAGTCCTCGTAATGATTGCTAATTTGTAGGAGATTTCCCCTCCCCCACCCCACTCCCGTCACTGACCCTAGGGTAAATTAAGCTATTGGATGTAAACTACCACCCTACAGGTGGAGGTTAACATGTTAAGTAGTCACTTCCATTTAGATCACTGTAGCACCTTTTAAGGACATTGTCTCAGTATGCTTGCTGCTTTTTAAATTTGCACCAGATTCTTGCACCAAAAAAAACCCACATTTCTTTGCATACAGCAAGTTAACTGCATTAGCATCCCAAAATCTGTAAAGAAAAGGATTTTAGCGCCAAATTCCCAAAAAAACGCTTTATTGCTCAAATGCCCGTAAAAAAGATAATATTTTTAGTGTCAGAAGCGTGATCAGTTTATTTGCGCCTAAATTTTTAAAGATATTGCATCTTAGCCCCTAAATCGCAAAACAGATTCTGGCGGCCAAAAAAGTGTATTTGCCGTGAAAAGCTCCAGATCATTTATTAGTGTCCATCTTTAAAGATACGGATTTTTAGCCCCAAAAAAGCCATTAAAAAACGAAGGATTCTTGCCCCAAATTCCGTTAAAAAAACGTTATTTTGGCGTCAGAGGCGAGATAACGTTCATATTAGCGCCAAAATCTGTAAAAAAATTTTAGTGTCAAACGTAAAAAAGTATTTTCAGCATCAGTAGAGATACTTTATGAGCGCCAAAATATGTTTAGAAAAGGGATTTTGCATCAAAAATCTGTAAAAAAAAAAAACCCCAAAAAAAACAGATTTTGATGCCAAAATCTGTAAAGAACTTATTTTAGCGAAAAAAATATGAATTGCGCAAAATTCTTTAGCGGACCAAGCATGATCCATTTTATTATTAAAAAAATGTACAAAAAAGTGACATTCGTCCCACTTGTATGCAAATTTGATCAGATATAACCATTGTTACAACACCCACTTTAGGTGGGACTTGGGTCTCCTGGGAGGGTTTTCATTGAAAATCGCGGCACAAAAAAACGCCACAGATAAAACGCGCCAAAAAACGTTTCATGCGCCTTTACATGACTCCTGTAGTAAATTTTCTGACCGGCTCTGGCGTTGTAGAAACATGTAGCAAAATACGACCAGTAAAAAAAAACTAGCAGAAAAAAAAGATCTAGTGTAGACAAGCAGGTCGTTTTTATCAATAGATGTCTATGGGAGATGATTAGTCGTTTTTCCAGCGTTTAGAAAACGAAAAACGCTGTAAAAAAAGGACGTTTTTCTGTGTAGACATAGCCTTAAGATTCGCTCAGGATATTAAAAACACAACAAAGTCCTACGCCTTACACAGACACAGTACACATTATCATTCCATTTTATATTTTAATATTCAAATATACATTATTAAATAAAAAAAAACAAAAACTTAACATATGTAAATAAGTAGTTTACATTTTTATTATGATAATGTCCAAGTTTACCAATTGGGTTTCTTCCTGCTTTTCTTCAGTCTTCAACACTTTGAAATTAATGAAAGTTTTGTTTACCATAAAAAAAATGGAAAAAAAAAAACAAAAAAAAACACAGCACATTACACAAAATGCATATATTTTATCTGTTAAATATAAACAATGGGCATCCTCCAGTTAGAAATATCATTGTCAATGTTCATTTTTGACAAAGAACTAGGGCCCAGCAGAACTCGACAGCAAATCTAATCAGTACTACCCAGTTTTGTCCGAGAAAATATTCTGTTCTTGATGCTTTGAAAATCTAGAAAACTTAAACAGTAAGAAAAAAAAATAAAAAATTCAGTTTTCAGAGGAGTTTTAATCACTGAAAAAACCACTTAAATTGTGCACTGAGAGTTTGTAAAAAAGAAATCACTGCAGTCTAACCTACAAACTCCAAATCTAAAATATAACTTTTATTTAAACCTTATAAAAAACGTCAAAATGCCGCATAATCGCTACTGTAAATACAGTATAGAAGTGACGTGGTAACTGTCCCTCACAAAAACCTTTCGGAACGACTACCCTGCCTGAACGAGGTTCAGTGTAGGGTTTTTGTGAGGGACAGTTACCACGTCACTTCTATACTGTATTTACAGTGGCGATTATGCGGCATTTTGAAGTTTTTTCAGAGGAGTTTTAACCATCAAAATAATGCTACATTACTTCCTTACTAGAAGTAATGCAACATTTTTCATAATATGGAAATCAGCAGACTTATAAAAGTATAGTAAGTTTGCATAGAAGTTTTTGGGTAATGTATCACACCTCCATATACCACATATTGGCCAAGGACCTCAACCAATGAAAACAATACTCGCCCTCACATTGCCGATCTAAGGGTATATTCACACGGCGTCTTATGTCCGTGTAAACATCCGCTTTTCTGATGCGTCTCTGGGTCTGTTCTGTTGGACCCAGAGACGCATCTAACAAATTAGCAGGTGAGTTTATCACTGCGGAATGACAGACACGCAGCGGCGTTCACATAAGAGATCACTGCTGCGTGTTTGCCCTGCGCCTGTCGGGTCCGTCTTTTGGATGCGATCCAAGAATTGCATGCCATTTTTATGATCACATCCGCAAGACGGACCCAAGAGGCGCGATGCAAATACGCAGCGGCGATCTCTCATGTGAACGCCGCTGAATGTTCCTCATTGCTGGCAGTCAAAGTCACTGCTAATTGTTAGATGCGTCTCTGGGTCCATTCAGATGGACCCAGAGATGCATCAGAAAAGCGGATGTTCACACGGACATAAGACACCGTGTGAACATACCCTAACAATGGAAAGGTTACAAGAGTTACATTTGAATGTCCTACCTCATTCTCCATTTCAATCATCTCTTCAATTCTTTTAAAGGAGTTTTGCAATGAACCAAAACGGCATGCGAGGGCTGGCTCATAATGGCCTGAGCAAATTGTTAGAGGGCCGCACTTGTGCAGCTCTGCTCCATTCAGGTCTTTGGGAGTTCTGAAAATAGCCAATCACCACATAAGCACAGTCCTCTCCTCATTCCCCAAGGCTGGCTCGCAGTCACAAAATTTTGTTTCATGGCAAAACCCCTCTAAGGAATTTTCAGGAGAGAAGAAATTCAATTTGAATGTGCAATAATGCTCAATGTACAGTTAAAACTCTTAGGCGATGTTCAAACTGCTTAATTGCGGGGCGTAATTACCATAGACTATTACTACTAGCAGCGCGTATACGTCGCTAGTAAATGACATGTCACTTCTCTCCCTGCTCGGCGGATTCTCCGAGTAGGGAGAGATGTAATCCATAGTTCTCTATGAGAACTGTGGATTACCGTAATGACTGGGATGGATTTCAGCCCGTAATCTGCGCAGTACGCCGTGAATTACGTGTCCAAATAAGCTGTGTGAACATAGCCTTACTTAAATGCCATAAATAAGCTTTGTGACAACTCAAACAGGTGAATTGTAGTGGCTGGTAACTACATAGAAAAAAAAATGCAGAAGTAATGTTGTATTGAGTAAAGGGTAGCTCAAATTCTGCCCTCGTAATTTCCTATATAGGCTACTTTCTCCAACAACTAGTAAGATACTGTACATCATAATTGGTGCTTACCATGACTGGCACTCAATACAACCATTGATCTATAAATTGGTGTGTGCCAATATAAACAGATAATTACAACTTGGTTAAAGGGGTTATCCGGGAGTTTAAAGATTTTATAGAACACCATGAACAGCATTTATATTGAAAAAGTAAAGATATTCCGCTACCTTCGCTTGCTTTTTCTCTTCTACCTCCTTATTAATCTATCATACTTTTGCAGTGAAACTTCCTTGTTGTGGGACTGTCACTAGTTCTCCAGCATCTCTTTCCTACAACTCCCAGACTGCATTGCAATCTAGGACTTCCCTCCACAGTTATCACTGCTATGGACTATGTGCAGACAGTGTGTAATCTACCCAGCTCTGTACTTGTGGTCATGATAACGATGACTCATGAGTCACTACGTAAACGGTACAGAGCTGCAGTCATTTTCATGACCGCAATACACAACCCCTCCAGCTCTGAACTGAGTATTCTCTGCTCTGTGGTAATCTGCCAGCAGGGCTCAAAAGATAAACAGACAGTTCCCCCCTCTCCTGTAATTACTTCCATTTACTTGCAAACTAGAGGCTAGCAAGACTGAATGCAGCCAGATCATTCTCTGCTCAGGTCACGCCCACTACAGGGGAGTGTTCCTGAGCTGAGCCTGGCTTCAAAGCACACCCACCGAGTGTGATTTAACATTCAGTGAGGCCATGTAAACAATGAACATCACATGGTTTGCAGGAGATAGGGAGAGGGGAGGACAGAGCTCTTTGCCTGGTTCTGCACAGCAAGATAAGTAAATAAGTTTTTCATAAGTATGAATTACAAAGTTTTATATAATACAGTTGTGAGCACTGTAACAAAATAAATAGACTAGTAGAACCCCTTTAAAAAGTAAGATGTTTTTCTGAGGTCTGAGGGATACCTTATTTAGAAACACAATTTGCAAGCAAATGATACAGTGTTATTTTAGACTTTGGCTGACACTTTGTACATTGACCTTGCAAAACATGCACACTAAAGATAACTTGCTAAAACCACATTTTTGGGATTTCAAAGTTCTCTATTGAGCTGCTGTTGATTATACAGAGATCTGGCAGAAATAGTTAAAACCTGGTTTCACAAACTGCTTCGGTTCACCTACACCACCATAGTAAAAAATACAATACCTGCTCATTTCAGGTTCATGCCCTTTAGTGCTAGCGTCTCAAACTGCTGGAGAGCACGGAGTTCTTCCTCTGAAAAAGGGGGGACCTGCAAATATATTTAATATTGAAGAACATTATAGTTTCTCATAAGTTCAATGTAAGGAGTTACATCAGGGACACTGGATAGTTACTGTGAGCAGTTTTAGTTAAATACAGAGATAAATAATTAATATTGCTAGGGTAGAACAAAGCCCTTAGCTAATGCAGCTATGACAACATGCCCAGATACAGACTTATTGTAACAACAACCTTTTAAAGGTCACCGTCATTACTTTGTAGGTGTAATCCAATAAGTCTAAACATATAAAGATCAAGTGGTACCTGAAAATCTGTCTGTTGTTGTAAATGCTGCACCATTTTCAACGTGTTTGCTATCGTTGCCTGGATACTTTCCCTGACTTTTGTGGTCTGCAGCCAAATCTTGTCCAATTGGGATGACAAACCCTTAAAGCGCGACTTCACACTGGCCAATTGTTCCAGCAAAACTGTAGGGTTTTCCTAAAATGAAATACGTTTAATTGCTATTAACAGATATTCCTGAAAGCTTTAAAGGGCTATTCCCACCACTGAAACAGTGTAGTACTTTACCTCTTGCCAACACCTATGTACTAACGCTAATTATAGGAGTAATGCTGTTTAATAGTGTCATTAAAGGGTATCCGTCTTTGTTTCTCAAAATTAGGCACATTAAAATTCAAAAGGCTATGTGCACACGGCCTTATTTGCGGGACGTATTTCGCCCCGCCTTATGCCGAGTGTGTACAGGGGCGGGGCAGGGGGTGGGCCGGCAGTCCGCCCAGCCCCGTAGACATTCATTATTTCAGCGCGGTAGACCCGTGAAAATGTGTCACTTCCTCCCGCCCAAATATGGGGAGGGGGCGCTGCCCGCCGGCCCATAGACTTTCATTATTCCACGGAGGTATTCCGCCGGGGATAATGAAATGTCACTTTCTCCCCGCCCGGCGGATTGCCGCCGAGCTTAAAGGTTAGACGGAATTCAATGTTCTCTATGAGAAAACTGTGGATTACCGTTATACTGGCTGGGACGTATTTAGCCTGTAATCATGGAGGATGGTGCGAAGACGGGCTGAATAAGTCCTAAAATAAGCCGTTGTGAACATAGCCAAAGGGTTGTTTCCTACATGGCTACTAAAAAAAAAAAAAAAAAAAAAAGTAGTTAACAAAGTAGGATACGTAAGCAACATATGCAAATTCGATATCAGATGGTCGGAGAGTATTTTGATTATGGTTTCGAAATGTGGATTTTTCATAGTTTTTTCTGACGAATTTTCAGTCAGAAGATGGGGTCTATTCATTTTCTATGAGGCTTTGGACTTGATCCAACATAAGAAGTGTTTGGGACACTTTAACCTAAATTACGGGTGGAAGAAATACCAAGTCTTTTTTGCAAAAAACTGGCAGTTAGTTTTTAAAAATCCGACCTCGAGGAAAAATCAAATCGTGTGGATCTACAAATCAAGTTTTCAGGTTAGAGGTCTATCGGGGATTCGTCGAGTCGGTTTTTGATGGATTTGTCTGCATCAAAAAAAACGACTGGAAATGCTTGTCATGTAGAAAGTCTTTTGAGTAACACAGAGAAGAAAAAACAAAAAAATTAAAAAAAGGGCTGACACTAAAAGTAGACAATTGAACTCCACACTATATATAGCCATCATAAAAATTTCAAAAGCCAGCTAATGTCGGACTACCAGATTACTGATACCTGTGACGATTCTTCGGGAGGACTCTTCCTTCATCTTCAAACTCCCGTTTTGTCAATGGTATCCAAGTCAGGATCTCAGCTTTTGAAACTGATGAAATTCAGATTTTCAGAAAAACTCACAACTGGTTATCTTAAGAAACATTCATCATAGAAACCCAACTGCCCTCAAATATACCAAACACTGCAATGCTCCGAATGTGCTTGTCGTTTGTAATGACGGTGTCCTCTGCTCCCTAATGCTTTGACAGATATTGCTCTGCTTGCTGTATAGTACAGTAGTTGCAATAGTCAGTAGCAATTATTAGCAGAAAAATGCTTCACGCTCAAGATCAATAGCAGCTGGACGTTGAGGACCATCCACCGATATTGATGAGAGCAGCTTTCAAAGTTGTATCTAGATCGAGGCCTGGGTCATGGCCAATGCCTTTTACATTGCTCTGCTTTTTGTGCCAGGCCACTAGTAGTACAAACATTAAAAAGGGCCATGGACCAGGGATTCTGAAAGAAAAGGGAAAAAAAAGGTATTAGAATATAAAATATTATTAAATGCGAAAGTAAGGACGTTTGATGGAACGAGGGGTATAAAAATGTTTTTCAAGAAGGAATCTCTGGGCAGAGTAGGTATACTATAAAAATAATGAAGGATTCAAGAAGTACGTTGTCACAGGTATCTCAAATATCCATTAATGAATCAGAAAAATCTAAATAAAAGTGTATTTCTAAAATATAACATTTATTAATCAGAATTAAAACAAGGCACAAAGTGAAAAAAAACGTGAATAATGCAAAGAAAAAATAGGACAAAAGTGGACCTTATGTACGGGACCATACCAAAACCCCTATTTATCCTAGCAGACCCCTAAGCTGGGCCACAGGGCAATGTAGCCACTAGTAGGGGGGACAGGTACCTGGACGGGGGACGCCCTTTTTTCAGGGCGATTGCCCTGTGGCGAGGGCTAGGGGGTTGCTTCTGCTGTAGGGATAAATAGGGATGGTGTAGCATCCTTGTTGACATAGGTCCTCTTTTGTCCCCCAATTTTTTCTTTGCATTAGTCACTTTTGTGCCCCGTTTTCAATTACGATTATTAAATGTTATGTTTTAGAATACACTTAGATTTTTTGCAGTAGGTATTCACCAGCGGTGTAAAGTGCAGGTACTTAGGGGTTAAGTGTGGCATGACAATGGGTAATAGGCTATACCGTTGTAAAGCACGGCACCCTCAGGTACTATACTAGAAAGTAAAATTTTTATGTGTGTCGGTAATCAGTAAATGTTTTATTAGTAATGTTTTTATAGATTAGTCAATGTTCCAATACGGTATGGGCGGCCTTCCTAAATTTACTTAAGGAAGATTCAAAAGACCTGCAGAAAGAAAAAGTATATAGAGGCAAAAATTTATGGACTCGTTAACTGTAGAGAATGTTTACCCAAATTTACTTTAGTTAGGAAATAACACAAATCACAGATAGAGAAGATGTTTAATGACCGACTTCATAACATAACTCAAACAAAATAAAAAGCTATTGTTTAAAAGGGGTTGTGTCTCTACTGCAAAGTTTAGCTTTATACCATTGTAGGGGGACAGGTAATTGAAGAGGATTTTCCAAATATATTGCTTTATTTTTTTGGCTTTAAGGAGATGAGAGCTTTTTTCAACTCTAAGCGCCACAGACCTGTCTCTCTTCTTTTGGGGGGGGTGGATGACCTGCTCTCCTCCTCTCTTTCTGCTCTGACTTATGGGCTAGCAGGGAGCGACACGTCACCACAAGCGGACACTAAGGGCAGCTCGCTTCGATAGAGGGAAACCGTATCTCAACCATGTCATTCAATCTCCTTTGTTTACTTTGAGCTCTGTAGCTTTCTGCACTATAGATAACATTCTCCTGCTTCATCAGTGCTATTAGAATGCAGAGTTATATGCTCAATCACTCTATAAAACCATTCCACATCTTACCCAGGAAGAGACAGGATGCATAAATCAAAGCTGCTTTTAGCTCAGTGATGAAAACAGCCATGGCGAGACATCCACTTTGTCCTATGTTTTTTTCCGGTTGATACGAAATAAAAAAAAAAAAAATGTATGAAATCATACCGTAAAATACCATTTAGCATTTGTTTTCTTCTTCTTTAAAGGGGCTCTCTCATCATGCGGTTTCAATAGAGCCACAGCCAAATTGTGAACGCATTCCTGGTTAATCTATAGGGGGTCTCCGTAGGTGAGTTGGATGTCAATCGTCTGCTATTCTAGTTGAGCAAATTACAGTGACATGAAGTGCAGGGGAGGTTTATAATCTTGTAGTGCCACAAGAATAAAGAGCTTTAAAGGGTTTTTTTAAAATTGGTATTAACTTAATAACAAACAAGCTTCTCTTGATGTGGTACAAACACTCAGCCGGGAGTGACTCACCTAGTCAGAGTGGTTCTTTGGAGCAATCAGAGCAGAGAACTGATTGATAACCTCCAGAATTTGTAATGTAAATGAAGATATAACCAAATTACATTTCCCTGTATGTTCAAATGGTTATGATTGTGGTGAGGGAAAGGCAAAATCATTTTAGCCCTTTATAATGGACTGAATTATTCTGAGGCATAACAATATTCTACATCAAGCTGTTCCAACATTCAAGGGGACAGAATCGATTTGCAGGATGCAAGCTACATCATGGACTTTTTTTTTTTAAAATTGAGGCAAGGACTGTATGCTGGCCAGGGGTGATAGGTGATGCCTTCCAAAAGAAAAAAACTTTAGTGCTCTTTGCTTTTGTGGCATCATAATCTAATAAATTACTTTCATTTTCCGGCTTAGGTTTGATAAATGAAATGTGTCTAAAAGTCAGGTAATACTGAATCTCCCCTGGGCATTTACCCGACATTTGTATTTCCTATATCATAAATCGATTGAGGAAGGAGAAGCGTGTCCACCTATATAGTTTTATTAGAAACAGCACCAGGCAAAAAGTTCCAGCTCATTTCCTCCAGTCATTATAGATTGGCGATTGTGCCTCACTCCAATCTCCCACATCATTGCTCTCTCTTTAGTTCCTCTGTAACCTTGTTTTCTATGGTTTCGGAGGTTAGTGCTGGTTACAATGTTCTTTTCTTGTAGCTCTTTATTTTTCGTCTGAACAGTGGAGGTAATTGTAAGATTGCCAAAAAAGCTCCTGTTTAGTCTCTTCTGTCCAAAAGGACATTCTGCCAGAAGCTTTGTAGCTTGTCGATTTGGATTTTGGAAAAATATGCCAATTTTTAAACTATTTGCTTGCAAACATTTTTTTTCCTCAGTAGTTCTTCCACTAATCCACTATGGCAAAAAAGACAGAAACAAATGGTGCGATCTGACCACTTCTGTATCTTGACCTTGGTGTTCACCTCTTATAACTTTGGAGCTGTTCTGGGCTCTTTGGTTACCATTGGTATTATCATCTCTTCAATTTCTCTCTTTCGGGCCATGTCCTGGGATGTTGGCTATAGTCCCCGACATTTAAAACTTCTGAATATGTGGCAAAAACTGTTGTAAAGGAATGCTAAGCTGTTTGGTAAATGGCCTTAGAGCGCTTTAAGTCTTTGTCTTTTAATCTCCTGAGACACTCTCTTTAGCTTCTCCGGTGGTCCATGTTCAGTGTGGTACACACCACAATGCCAGACAGCATAGTGACTACTTCTGACCCTCTAAATATGCAGACTGACTGCCTACAAGTCTAAGACATATATGATGCTAAATACAAAACACACATAGTTTAACATGTCCCTTTAGTCAACTACTTTTCAATATTTTCTCAAGGTACGTTATTTTTGTCCAGGCCGGTTTCATTATTTCTTTTTTTTAAGTTTTCAGTTGAACCACAATGTCTGAATTTCAGTAAATGTAAACTTATTAATTTTGACCTTTCAAGTTATATCAGTGATCATTGAGGGGGGTTTTTTTTTTTTTTTTTTACGGAAGTGTAGCAACAATTTGGTCCACGTGCGTACAATTATTTTGTATAGCATTTTCTATTTTCACGGGCATATTACTTTGTGTTTTCGATTCCTATTTTTCTGACCATTTTCCTGGTCTAACCATAGAAATTTTTTCTATTTGATCCTTCCCATTTTTTGGGGAACTTGCAATAAATTTATATAATACCCTAACGGGGGGGGGAACAGCCAATGTCTTGACAACTCATTAAAAAAAAAAAAACCCATAATAATTAGTATTGCCATGTTCACAATAAGTCCTGAAACTAATTAAGTATCAAGTGTAGGAAAGGGTTCTTGGACCACCATGGCTCCCAGTAAAGATGAGTTAAATAAAAAGGTTATAACAAATGTACTAATAAAAAACACAACAATCCCCTGAATTAAGGTCAATTGGCCTGAGAAGAAGCAATTTAAATTAGTGATCTAAATAAATGGTTCTGCAAAGGCAAGAAAAAAATTCATAAAAATTGATTTTTATAGGTAGCAAAACACAACAAAAAAATTTCAATTTCAATACCATTAGTTCTTTTGGGCCTGCAGGATTGAAAGTTAACTTATTATTAACGATTTCTGTGCAAGAATGGCAAGCAATTAATGCTGTACAGAGCTGCACAAAAAAACACATCCAAAAAACCGCTGTTGAAATTGATGGTTCAAAGAGTCTCTAGATGATAATCACCTATCAGATCCTGGTGATTACAGTAATGGAGGGTTAAGCCACACCATTCTCAAGATTATTGGGGAATCCACAAACAGGGAATGCATTATTTCAAGCAGTTCGTGAACTGGTGATGACCATGGAGGAAGCCATGGAAGGGGCATTTCAATCACACGCAAGATTGAAAAGGAGGAGTTTTAGTTACATAGGAAACCCCAGACGACTTGGGGACCACACCTTTTACCCACACAATCCTAAAGCTTACCCAAGGGCTCTTGGTTGGTGGCTCTATCCCATTACTTAATCTCAAGTACTGTTAGGTCTCTGACAAACCCAAAGACTTTGGACACAGTGGCAGTATGCATACCGAACTGCTGTCTCCTTTCAAATGCATGGAAGTGAGTGGTAAGTGTAACTTGTTTGAAAATCCCTTAAAGGGAATCTATCATCAGAAAATGACTTCTTGTTTAACTCATGTTTTTATGTTAAGAATTTTTGGTTATGTTTTCTTTTTTATTTTCCATATCACCATCAATACTTTTTAAAAATCCTGAAGTTCTCACTTTGACCACTAGGCCTAATTATAGTCTGACACTTCCTGTTTTGTACAGAAAACTTGTCAGCAGTGTCCTCATTGGTGACACCAATGTATATAGATAACACAGGGTCCACCTTTAATAGGAGATGGTGTGCAGGGCGGGAGAGCTGTGAGTGACTTTTAGGTCACGAGATTTTTATATTGAAATGGGTTGTGTGTGTGGAAAGAACCCCCCCCCCCCATCCTCCTCAAGAACCATCCTGGTCACCAATGCTGCAGCTCCATAGCTCTCCTGTGTGTTGGGACAATAACCCATAAGTGAAGAGGTGCGAATTCCATGTAAGCTATAGAGCCGTGTATTGAGAGGTAAGCATCTATGTCTTTTACCCCACCCTAGGCTGCAGTAAAAGCCAGGTCTGTAGCTACAGCGACCAGTGCTGGTAGCCTATCAGGAGACATTGGACAGGTGTACAGCTATAGAGCCGGACCTGAGGAGTGATTGCAGCCCTACAAGAGGAGATAAATCTCAGTATAGTAGACACGTTAATCGGACACATATAGCAAAGTGACTTGTTTTTGCAAGATCTTAACAGAAAAAAGCAATCCTTGTTAGTGATGGCGACAACCCTTTTAAGAAGGACTTGTTGCCCTTTCCCACGGGTCTGTTTTTAGCAAGTAAACATTCTGGAGATCTTCTTTTTGTAACTCTGTATTGTGCTGTTCCTCTGTTATGCCTACTAGAAATGTATTACTGAATCTGTCAGATTGGTGTTATCAGTTGGGGGCGCTCCCTCCCCACACGGCCAACAGTGATTGGACAGTGTCAGGCTGCGCTGGGACGCTTCCCCAATTGGTAACGCCCAGGTGGCAGATTCAGTAATAAATGTCTAGAAGGAAGAACAGAGGAACAACACAAAGTTAGAACAACTCTGGATCATCTCATATGGGCTTGTTCACACGTAGTATACACTGTGTTACAAAGCGCTTTTAGGAGCCATCTTGGGGTCCGCTCTGTCGACCCCCAAGACGATCAACAATTAGCGTGAGTTGTCACTCCTTCTATCTAAACACGGAGCATTGTTCAGATGAAGATCATGGTGTGTTTCAAAGCAAGCCACTCCGTCTTGATAAAAATTGACATGCAATTATTTTCAAGACTGATCCAAGCGGGGCTTTTGAAACACGCAGCGGCGATCTCTCATGTGAACGCCGCTCCGTGTTCGCCATAGACAGCAGTGACAATCTCACGAAAATTTTTTAGATCCTCTTGGGGACCAACAGTGCGGACCCAAGACGGACCTAAAAGCACTTTAACAAGAGTGTAAACTCCGTTTTAAAACCCCTATCACGAGAACCAAATATTTACTAAAACAGACCAGCGGAGATGTCACAGATAGGGCTTGTTCCACATATTTTTGTGATCCTTTACAGATCCGCAAAACGGGTCTAACAATTGTCAGTGTGATTAACATTGCGTTAATGGAAAAGCGTGGCCGTTCACCGGGGGACGGGGAGCACTTTTGAGGGCTCTCCTGCGCTGCGCTTTTTGCATCCACTTTGAGAGCGAGAGAAAGATTTTCCTCATTCATTCTGAAAACACATCTGGAAAGCAGATCCGTAAAAAAATTAAAAATAGGAAATAGGGATCCAAATAAATATCAACTGTTGCTTTTTTCGGATCCATTTTCCGATCGTTTTTTCACCTATCAAAAACGGATCCGTAAAAAGGATCAAAAACGTTGTGTGAACAAGCCCATACACAGCAGTATTTTGGACAGTGTTTGGCACAGAAATCGTAACTAAAACACGAAAAATCAAATCTTTCCATTATACCTCTTCACTGTGTATGTTCCAGGATTTGGCTTCCAAATACTGACCACAAGAAGCTGTGTGACGATATCGTAAGGGTAAAGAAACACAACATGGATTCCGCATTAAAATCCTGGTGTATTCCAAGGGCTGTTCATTTAACTGGCCACGCTGTAGATCACACAGTGAACTGCAATGCGCATTTTCAACATCACGGATTTAAAATCTTTGGTGCAGGAAAAAGAATGGTTCATCCTTTCAAATTGATCCTCATCAGATTTCAACAGCAAGAGTGACGCAGATGTGTCCCATTGAAGTGCTGTAGAATATCCTGGCACTATATAAAATATTATTATAATTTCTAAAGGGGTTGTCAGATTCATTTTTTTGTGTTATTTAGTTAAAGGGGGTTTACCACAAAGGCATTTCATACCTGGTTTGTCCTGCTTCAGTTCTCAGTGTGCTCAAATGGAAGCATGTATGATTTGTTTAAACTTCACATCATGTGACCCAGCAGGTTGACATCACCAGCCCCTTTTCCCCCAGTGTGCTCACTCTAGTCAAACAGCGGTCTGTTTATATAAAGAGATGGGAATAGCTGAGTGGTTAGCACTTCTGCCTTTCAACATAGGGATCCTAGGCTCAAATCCCTGCAGGAGCGAACATGTGGATTTTTATTCTCAATGCACATACCTGATTAAGATTTCTTTTTATTTATGTGTAATGTTTGACTAATTGTGACGGAGTACAGGAGTAGAATGACAGCACCTGGGGTTCAACACTCGCTCACAGTGGTAATGTGATTACAGGGAGGAAATAGACTGACATAAGTGCTGAGAGAGAGGGGATGTTGAGCAATGCGGCCCGGGACTGAGGAGCTCTTGTCCCTCTTCATCTTCATATCCTATGGATCACTAAGGAAGCAGCTAAACCAAAATTGTACGGAATTTTTAATAAATGATGAAGGGTCAAAATGTGTATTATTTAATTTGCATGCTTCCCACATCAATTTTTGTGTATTTTATAGAATGCGTTTTTACATTATTTATATATTACACCCTTGGGGTTATGTCCACTCAGAACATAACCCTTAAAACACATCATAGTACTAAGAAGCACACCCTCCTACTAGCACACATGCCCAGTTGAAATTTTATCTCTGTAAAACATCAAGGTTTAAAAATTTTGGAAATGCATTACGCTAAGTAAAAAACCGGGTTTCTGTTTTCAGTTTTTTGATCAAAATTGTTTAAGCCACCCCCAATAGCATAAAGGGGGATCCCACACAGGAGTCCCTAAAGGCATGTTCACACGGCAAAAAATTTGGGCCGAATTTGGGTCCGTAATTATGCGCCGAAGTGCACCAAATTAGGGGCCAAAAACGGCCCATTCATTACGGTAATTCACATTCCATAAGAACTATGGATTACTCTCCTCTCCCCCCCGCGGGGGGATAATTCACATTCACTTTTTAGCGGCGTAACCCCGCTAGCATTTATAGCTAGGGGGGGGCGAAGTGCCGGGCCCCCCGCTTACTCCCCCGCTCCCGCCCACCCCCCCGGCGTAATTGCGGGGCGTAAATTTCGTCCCCCAATTAAGCCGTGTGGGCTAGCCTAACACTGAACATTTCGTCACAGGATCCATTCAACTACAACCTCTCAGGAGTGATTGGAACCTGCACTGAATTATCCTCACTAGTTTAAAAAAGCGCGGAGTGCACAAGCCAATGGGGTGCCATTTCCCCAAATAGACTTTAAAAAACAATTAGACGTGCACATCCATATATTTTGAAAAAGTAAGCACGGTGCACACTGAAAAACAATAGCATACATTAAAACAAATAAAGTGGCACACTAAAGACTAAGTAAAACCTCAAGTATATAGGAATAATGGAAATCATTGCTGCTAAGGGAAAAAATGAAAAACTGGGGTTTTTATTTTCAGTTTTTTATCAAAGATTGATTAAGCCACCCCCAAAATCAAGGGATCCCAGACAGGGGAGTCCCCCAACACTAACATGTTACCTCACTTTTCAGTGTGCACCTAGCTAAATTTTTAAAATAAATGGATGTGCAACCTAATTTGGTTTTTTTTTTGGCTTCCCTAGATCAACGCTATAGCACATTACCCTGAACGGGGAGGCGTATGTTTTTTTCGGCCTTACAAACTTTTTTAAGTATATTTTTGCATGCACCTAGTCATCAGGAACCCGCGCTTTTTAAATTTAACCCCGCCTACTGACGGAGTACAAAGGGGGAAAATGTACCGAGTGGAACCTCATCAAAAAAGGGGCCCATATAAAAATAAAAAAAAAAAATTAAAAAATGGGAATGAAAAAAACACCCAAAATTAAAATAAAGTTCCCCTTAGCAAAAAAAAAAACGGGAAAACCCCCTTTTAAATTACATTAAAACCCTAATAATTGTAAGCCTTGAAACGGGCCCCCTCACACCTCATGCCCTGTTTTAAAAATTTGGGTTTTTTTATAAGGGTAAGGGGCCCCCCCCCCCCCCCCCCTGTTTGGGTCAAAAAATTTAAACGCCCCTGTAAAGTGTTTTGGGGAAATTATTTTGGGTGCTATATAAATAAAGATTATTATATTATTTTTGGCCCAACCTGCTTCCAAATCACGGGCGGGTTACCCCCCTTTCCTGGGCAGAATCCAAAGTGGGAACCTCAGATTTCCCCCGAGGATTACACGTCGATGTTTTAACCTACCTCAAGGAGGGACCGGTTAAAAAAACTGAAGGGGTTAATAATAAAAAGGAACCTACAATGCTAAAACCCCTTAAACGTTTTAAATTATATAAAAAAAAATTCCACTTGAAGAAAAAAGATTTATTTTTTTTCTCCTGTTTTCGGGGTAAAAATTTCTATTCTTCATAAAATACAGGCATCCCCCGGGTTACGCAAAAAATAGGGACTGAAAGTTTGTTCTTAAAGGGGTTTTGCCACAAAGTAAATGTTGACGGGGGATCCCCCAAAAATGGGTTTTTAAAAAGGGGGTTTTTTCCCGTTTCTTTAAATTTCTTCAAATGGGGGGGACAGAGAAAACAAGCAATTTTTTCCAATTGGTGAAAATTACAAAGCTGCCTTTTTCAACAGTGCCCCCTTATCTTGGTTTTTATTTACCTGATACCGGGGGGTCAATCCCCCTCCTTGCAATTCACTAGCTAAAGAGCCTTTACATGCTGTCCACCCCGGGTTTCATTCACAGCTGTGTCCCTGACTCGAGTTGGGGGTTTTAGCATTTTTTTTCTCCACACCTAGCAGAAACAGATTTGCACCCGATTGTACAATGAAAAAAACATAACCCATTTTTGACCTTTGTGCCAAACCCCTCCGCATACACGCAGATTTTGGGCCATTCTTAGAAAGCTTAATCCCTCTCCAGCGTAAAGAATCATGCTCAGATTAAAATTGAAGGGCCACCTTTGGGGAAATGAAATGCCCTTTTATAAAATAAGACTGATAGGGAAGAAAACCGTGAAATGTGGACTCAGGAGGGGGAGGGGGAGGAGAGGGGGGAGGGAAGGGAGAAAGGGGGGGAGAGAGGGAGGGAGAGAGGGAGGGAAAAGGTGGAGGGGGAGGGGGGGGAGGGGGGGGAGGGGGGGGGCGGGAAGGGGGGGGGGAGAGGAGGGGGAAAAAGGGGAGGGGGAGAGGGGAGTCTCGGGCCCGCAGTGAAGGGGGGATGAATTTTTCATCCAGCGGGGAGGGGAAGAAACCCCCCTGCTTTTCACAGAGCGGGGAAAAAGGAAAAGTGCAGTGGACCCAGCCAAAAAAAAAGGAACGATACACCCCTTTTAAATCCTTTTTTTAAATAATGCGTTTATAAGAAGTCATGCCTGTGAGAGCTACAGCTTTCTTTATAGGGCCCTTATTTATTTAAAAAATTTTACTTTAAAACACGACCAAGGATCGGGATTTGGTTTTTTTTTTTTTGCACAATATGATGACGGGGAACATGAACCCAAGTTTGAAAGGGGGCGGGGGAAAATGTGCATTTGTTTTGAGGTTTTTCTGCTTTTATAGAAATCCACAATTTTAATGAAAAAATTTTAAAGTAAACTTTTTAAAAAGACGCTCCCTTGCCTGCAAGGGGCGGGGGAAAATGTGCATGAAATGGGGGCTTTTTTTCCCCTGTATAAGAATTCACTAGTTGTAATGAAATTATCTTAGTAAACAATCCCAGATTTCCCCTTGCTTACTCCCCTCTGCGGGGGGCCCCCTTTCTCAAATCCCCCCTGCAACGTTCATAGGGCCACCCTTGAATTTTTTTATTTTCTGTCCTGGCAGATAAGGGGTTTGGGGAAGGGTCATTTCGGGGAAAAACCCCTTTTAAAAGGGTTGAATTTGGGTATCCCAATTTGGGGAACAGGAAAAAAAAATTTTTATTTCCTTTAACTCCAAAAACAAAGGGTTTTTTTTTTTCATTTTGGAAATGAAAGGGGAAGGGTTTTTTTAAAATTGTTTTGCGGCTGGGGCCCTTAAATAAGTTTTTCACCTCATGTCCCTGTGGGTGGCATGCTGGAATTTGTCTTCCACAGTTACTATCTGCTGTTGAACAGGGAACTACAAGGCAGCATGCCCCATACCCCTCCTTTTGTAACTGGGGACAGAAGAAAGGGTGGTACTTGTAATTCGAGAACGGCCAGCAACCCTTTTTCTCAGAACTGTGTAAAGGGATGAAATTTTTCAGTTTTTCATACTTTTTGTACACGGCCCTTCCCCCTTTCTTTTTGGGAAACGTTTTGGGGGGTACTTTCAAAACCGGCCTTTTGGGGATATTTTTTTTTAGAAAATATGAAAACGCATTAAAATATGTGCAGAAATTTTTTTTTTGGAACGTTTTGTGGCCCAAACAAAAACGAATCCCTTATTTTTTTAAGGGGTTTTTTCCAATGAAAAACAGCCCCAGAATGGTCACTTTCAATTCTTTAAAACACATCTGTTTTCTGAAAAATGAAAAAATTTGGTATTAAAACCATTTTGATTTTACACTGAATTAAAAGTAATCACACTTGTTGGGGTTTGAATAGGGTTTTTGGGGTCCGGTATATAAAACGAAACCAAATACGTATTTTAAAAACCCGGGCAGGTGAACCTACCCCTTATTCATCAAAAAGGGAAAACATTTTAAAAGGGGGCCCCCTGACGGAAAAACATGGCTGGGTTTCCTCAAAAACCCAGCTCTACCTCGTCACAGGACGGGGTTTTGAGACAGCAGCTCAGTTTTTACTAAGGGGACGGGGGTTTTAGCCCAAAAAGTCCGGTAAACCAAGGGGGGTTTGTAAAAAAGCAGCCATGTTTGCCCCCGTCCTGGGCGGCCCCTTTATGAATTTGATACCCTTTGGGGCCCTGACCCACAAAGTGTTCACTAACCAATGACCCCAAAATTTTTTCCTCAGCAGTGCCCCCTCCGGGGCTCTGGCCAAAATGGGAATAGCGGGGCCCCAGGGAGGGGGGGGGCCAGAAATAGGTAATGAGGGGGGGTGGGGGGCTGCCCCGAGGGACCAGGGGGCAGGTAAAAGGCGCAAAACCGGCAGCTGACAAATTTAGCCCCCAAAGGGTGAAAGCCTTTGGAGTAAAGGGGGGCGGGAAAGGCGGGGCCTGCATCACAGCGCCGCTGGGGGATGGAGACCGGCCCGCTCCCGCCATTTTTTTGCTCAGTGCTGGGCCAGGCCCGCTGTTTGGGCCCTTCATCCAGAAGGGCCCCCGCGCCGCCCCCCCCCCTCACGGGTGTTTAGGGGAAAGGAGCCGGGCGGCAGCCTGAGGCCCCACCCCAATTTGGAAACACCGCTCGGTTTTTGAACCATTTTCCCTGTCCCCGCGGGCCTGCACCGTCTTCCCCCCCCCCAGTTTCCCGCCTCCAGGGGCCAGCCCGCACACCCCCTCCCGGGCCGCCCCTTCCCCAGACCCCCTTTCCATTTTAAATGACTCCTGTTTTCCATTTTTGAATAGTTTACATTCCTCAGGCGGCCCCGGGGAATACAAAGGGGGGAGGGTAAAAAGGGAGGAGCCCGCTTGTGCAACACTCACTGGGGGGCAAAAGCTGGCGGTGCCCTTTGGGGCGCTGTCACTTCATGCGGGGGTCCTTATTGGCCCGGGTGAAGGGGCCCTAGGATCAGTCATTGGGCCAGGGCTTAATGTAAACCGCTTCATCAGCCTCACGGTGTATTGGCTGAGGGGCAGGTTTCCCCATGCCAATTTGGGTGCGGGGATCCCGACTTTTATATCTCAAATTTGGGTTTGTCAGCTTTCATGAAGGAAGGGAGGGGGAGACAGGGGAAATTTTTAGAGGCTGATTGGGTGGGAAAGGAAACCCCCCCCAGTTTCCGCAGCAGGGCGACGGAAACGCAGCTGATTGGCCCCATCGCTAGGGCCTAACGGCGGGGGGGGGCCTCGGGGGCCAGGGAAAAGCAGTGATTGGGGTGGGACAGCGCCGGTTGTAAAAATTTAATGTAGAAAACATTTAAGGATTTTAGGGGTGGGACAGAGCCCCTGCGGGGGCCCGGGCCCCCTCTCCTCTGGGAAAACGGTGAGCCAGGGGGATGGGCGGGGAGGGGCCAGCCGAAAAATACACCCCCCCTGGGTTTTTGTAATAGCCTTTTGGCCCGCCCTTACAAAAGGGAAATTTCCCTTTATTATCAGCTGTGTTGGGCGGGTCTAGTAGATTTATCCACTAAAATTCCTGTCAGGGACTTCAAAAAAAGCCCCAACCCTTGCTGGTCTGTATCCCAAACATGTTCACGCTGGGGGGTTACCCCCTTTAAATGGGGGGGGGCTTGGACTTCACTTTTTAATGGGTGAACAGGAAATTGATGCATTGGAAATGCTGGCTAAAATAGACACCCGGGAGAAGATCCCCGGTTTCTGACACAGGGAGTCCGCTCTGCTGTGGCCACCAGGGGCTTTAACATCTACAAAGGCTTTTTTCACCCAAGGCCCCGGTCCAAAATCTGGGTTTGGTTTTGTGGTGTTCTATTCCGTTTTGGAGAAGACCAGTCGCCCATTTGACTTTATGGGTTTTTTTTGGGGTTTTAGGTTGGCCCCTTTTTCCTTTTAACATACTAATTTTTCTGATGGGGGGGAAAAATAATGTAGCAAAGGAGCCTTCTGTTTTTTATTTGAAGTCAATAGAAAATGGATACAGTTGGGGACCCGTTTTTTTACTTTTGGGTGGGTTTCCCCACTCCCCAAAACCCCATATGTAGCGGGATCGTCCAAAATTTCTCTAAAAAGCTGCTCTAAGGGTAGGTTCAATTGCGCTGCAATATGCCCCACAGATATGGTAAAATTTATAAACGCTCATTGATGGCTCTTTAACCCAGATTCTTCCCCGGGGGTTTCTTACACACCCCGGGAAAAGAATTGGCATGTCACTTCTTCAATGCCGGGGGAAAGTCATGGATCAAACGTCAGGCTGGGAGAAAAACACTCGGTCAAAACAAAATACTTCTAAAACACATGGCGTGCATACAGTAAATGCTGCAAATTTTGCCGTGGGGAGCATACCCCATGGAAAACCGGACACAGCCAGGGCGAGCCCATAGAGGGGAAAAACAGAGCAGATTATTTCCCGCCCTGGGCTTTTGTTTTTCTCTATTTCCTGACAGCATGCACATTTTCGCAAGACCAATAGTGTGTAGAAAGCGCTGTTTTAAATACCATAAAATAAAAGCCCTCGCCGCCGGGAAAAAAAGGGCAAAATTAAACCTACCAGAAACAAAACTGCGCTATTATTCTCTATGGGGCCGACATTACGTGTCTTGGGATCCACCAAAACTTTTTTTTATGGTATCCCCCAAATGAAAGCCAGGGCCGCATGCAATTTTCAAAGATGAACCCCCCCCCCTAACAGAGGTGAAAGGGGTAGTGTAAACTCATCCTTAAATGGGTCTGTACATTATTCTGGGCATGAGCAGACAATTTTCAGGCATTTAAAACAAAAATAAAAGTTTCATTTTTAACTGACATAAACTGTACTTTTTTTTTCAAATTCTAAAAAACCCCCCTACAATAGTTTTTAGTTTTTAATAATAAAAATAAAAAAAAAAACCCATTTGGGCTCACTTCCATTTACATCAGTTAAAGGGGGTTTTCCCCGGACTTTTCCCAAAACTTGTTTGTCCTATGGGGTTTTGATTTGAAAAAAAAACATACTCCCCTCCTTTATTCTCCCCCTTCCATCATTCAAGTGCAAAGTGCATTTCCCAACACAGCCACAATGTCCCGGGGCAAAATGACCCGGGTCTGGCTTTGATTGGCTTTTCACAAAGCACTTTAAGAAAAGGGGCGTTCCCCTGTGCAGCCAAAAGTATGGGCCGGGAAAGGAAACGTTTTTGGGGAATTTTTCACATGGCGTAACTGCGTTCACATGGCGCAATATGCCAGGTGATTTTGGAGACGCGCTGATCAGCACGTACTCCCGAAGCACGGTGGAAGGGGGGGCTCCATTGTCATGCCCTTAAATTTACGGCGCTAATTGCTGGGGAGTAAATTTACATGTCACTTTTTCTCCCCGCAAGTAAAAATAGGGGTCGTATTGGGAACGGGCCGGGGGGCGAGGGCCCTAATTTTCCCTAGTTCTTTTTCCAGGGCCCGTGGAGTGGGGCAAGCCCAAAACCCCGCCTCCCCCAATTTTCCCAAAAACCTTTCCCACTCCCCCATACCCTGGCCCCATGTTTAAGTGATAACTTTACTTTTATAAAATGGTTTAAAATCAGGCTTTTTTTCCCTTATAAAACAAAATTCAAAACTATTTGGTTTGAACAGACACTGACAAGCAAAAGGGGAACAAAGTTTTGAACTTTTTTAACACTTTTTGGGTAGATTTTAAGAAAAAGCTGTATTTGTTTTCCAAGTCCCCTCCCCAAACCCAAAAATTTGGGGAATTTTGTAAAAAAAGACCTGGGGTCAGATTTTTGGGCCCAAAGGGCCCCGAATCTGTTCCAAGCCCAGAAGGGTTCAGGCCCGTGGGTGAAAGCCAAAGGTTGGGTTTTCCCCAAATTTCTAACAAAAAAATAAAAAAATTAACATTTTGATTTTTTGGAGGGAAAACAGAACAATGCAGTTAAAAAGGAAAAACCCCCTGCAGAACAAAACAAAAATGCTAAAAAACTTGCAAGTCACATTTCCCGTATAAATAGGTAAATAACGTATTAAAAAATTACCGTATCCTCATGTACAAACTTGCAGTGGATGAGGGGATATGGAGCCTGAAAGTCAAAAGGTTTTAAAACATTGTTACCAATTTTTCTTGTCCCGTGTATAAAATAATTTAAAATTTGGGTAGGACTTTTGAACACAAAAAATTTTAAATATGCCCAAAAAACTGCAGGGAACCCTTTGTGGAAAATCCCCGAAAATTTTTTTCTGAGAAATAGTTTTTTTCCTCCATCAGAAACCTGCATAAAATGACCTACCCTCCCGATCCAAATTTTAAAACCCGGCTAGAGAACGGGCCCCTCTCAAATAACTTGGGTTTTAGGGGAAAACAGTACCACGGGGGAACATCTCTAACAATGTCAGGGGGATAAAGGGGAAATTTCCTTTACCAAAGTCAGGTCTGATGAATGGTTTTAACTCTTCTACTTTTTTGAGAAAAAGGTTAAAAAAATTTTTCTGAACTCTGGGTTTTCCATGGGGGCGGGAACTTTTTTCCCCCGGGGGAAGCGTTTCCCTGCTCCCAATGTCATCAATTACACTCCTCATGTGATGAGGCTGAAGATACGGGAGCAGCAGCACTGGCCGGACCCAATTCCTCTTGCTCTTTGCTTCAAACTAACTGGACCAACTTATTATATATTTTGGGAGTTGGAGTCGGTCAATTTTATGACGACTCTGACTCCTATAAAAAAGGCACCAGCTCCAACTCCACAGCCCTGTTCTCTGATAGCTATGGATTACCGTAATTGCGCCGCGTATTAAGCGCAAATACGCGGCAAAATGCGCACTGAATTTACGCCGTGTGAACATACCCTTAAGCTATGTTTACATGGCTTATTTTGGCACGCATTTCTCCGCGTACTTTGCAGCGTATTGCGCGTTATACGCAGCAAAATGTGTGCCACAACTACGGTAATTCATAGTTCTCATAGAAAACTATGGATTACGCGTCGTCCCCATGCGCGTACAATGCGAGTAATGCATGTCAATGGTACTTTGGGAATCTGCGCGACTCCCAAAACTTTACTGTACGTACCGCAATTACGCCGTGTGAACATACAGGCAGTCCCCTACTTACATCGTTCCGACTTGCATACGTCCCCTAGTTACAAACGGAGACTTATGGGGCGTGGTTGACATTCAACACTGAATCACACCCTATGATAACCAAGTACCAGCATGCCACAGCTGCACATGAGATACAGAACGTTAGGTGAATCTTCTAAAAAAGGCCACAGACAGCAAAACAAATGTAAAAACCATTCCCTGCAGTATCCAAAACTAAAAATTTTTTTGCCGGGAATTACATTTAATAAATATACCTGTTCCAATACAATTTCAACTTAAAGGGGTTTTGCCACAATCTCATACCTCCTGCATCCAGCTCTTCAGCTCTGTGTGCTCAGAAGGAGGCGTGTGTGATTTGTTTGAATTACATATTATGTGACCCAGCAGGATGACATCACCCGGCCTTTCCTCTCTCTAATTAAAGAAAGGTCTGTTTATTTACAGAGGTACAAGTAGCTACACTGTAGCCTAGAGGTAATGCTTTTTACCTCCCGACACAAGGGTCCTAGGTTCAAATCCCTGCAGGAACCAAACCCATGGATTTTTTTTTCTTTATCAATACACATAGCTCATTGAGATTCCTTTTTTAATTTATTTGCACTGTTTCACTAATTAATAAGGAGTACAGAGGACAGGAGTAGAATGACAGCACCCGGGGGTTGAACACTCAGTAGCTGTCTGAGAGGAGAGGTTATGTCTGGACATGTGCGACCAGGACTGAGGAGCTCGCAGCCCTGGTCGTATCCCTTTGAGACGAGCTGTAAACAATGGCTCACTAAAAGTGCAGCTAAAGCAAAAAATGGTACAGAATTTTTAGTAAGGATGAATGGTGAAAATGTTTATTATTTAATTTGCAAGCTTCCCACGTCAATTTTACTTCGTGGCAAAACCCCTTTAAGAACAAACCTACAGTCCCTATCCCGTTTGTAACCCAGGGACTGCCTGTACTCTTACAGAGGTGAGTATACTTAACTTTTCTATTCTGATCACACCCCAGCAGACCAACAAGCTTTTGTAATTCCCAGACAACCCCTTTAATGTCTGTAGATCTATTCCAGCTGTTATGAATGGAAAGAGAAATGCATATGTGAACCAGGCCTTAGGGTACATTCACACAACAGACTTCGGCGCAGAAAATGTCTACTTCGTATCCTCATTGAAAATTCGGCGCTTGTAAGAGCGGATGAAACGCCGCTGAATTTTCAAGGCAGATTTTCTGTCTCCTGTACCCAGTAATGGGCGGCGCAGAAAATGCCTCAAAGAATTGACCTGTTAGGAATTCGGCGCCAAGGAAAATCCGCGTTGTGTGAACCACACTGATTTTCCATAGACTTTAATGGAGGTGGGTTTACCTTTGAAATGGAGGCTTATTCTGAGGCAGATTCAGTGCTGATTCAGCATTCAAACCATTGTGTGAAAGTACCCTCCGCTGCGTCAGAGGTTCTATTAGCAGTCTGTGTCGCAGATTCTGTCAAATTATGGCAACCAAAAAGACCTGATTGTAGTGAACGGTCGCCAGTGGTGGTGTTCGTCATATAACGCAGCCAGTGCCACTTCTGCGTGGTCGCAACAGACCCCTCCACCGTCCCAGTGAGGTTCCCAGTTGGATGGAAAGAGAGAGGTCCGAGCTCGGGCACACTCGTACACAGAGACTCGGGCAGATAAGACTCTAAGTTCCATTTGATAGCTTGCATCAGTTTTTAAACATTGGTAACTAGGAAGGCACAAAGCCAAGGAGGCGCAGGTTTTTTGGCAAATCATAAACTACAAAAAAATCTGAGAACTCATATTATTAGTTAGTGTTGGAATGCATCATAACCTACATATACTATGTGACACATCGCTAATATGGAAATGTACCGGAATGGGAACTGCGGTGATAGTAGCTTCTTATTCTCATAGACATTAATTGAATTAAAAGGGGTTTCTCACTATATAATGATTAGCTTTTAAGATGTAGGGACATGTAATTTAACACTTCTAAATACATAGGTTTTTTTTGGGGTCAGGAAATAAAGATTTAATCTCCTCTTAGAGCACCAGGTTTCTCTGGTTACGGCTACCTCTCCCTACTCTCTCTCTTATTTCTCATTGCTCTAAGCTGCCATCACTCAGTCACCTCCAGCAAAGTCTTATCCCTATCTATGGATTTTAAAAGCTTCTCATTTAGCAAAGTAAACACTCTTTGGAGCTTTGCAGCCTGTGTAATACACTAACATGAGTGTAAGAAAGTTATAAAGTGTAACAGACGTAATTAAGAACAGCAGAACTGATGTGTCAGTCACTGTTATAGACCCGGCCACAGCCTGAACAGGAAGCGAGTCTGAAGCTGGCTGTATGGGGAGAAGACCTGTTTCAGAACAGAGATAACGGATTCAGTAGGATAGGCATGACGTTCAGTAAACCTAGCAGGAGGCCCAAAACCATTGTTTACTCAATCACGTTTGCAAAGAAAGCTCCAACACTGATGTGAATCTCGCATTATGACATTCTGCCTCCTTGCAGCTGCAAAACCTAATACACCTTCTAGGCCTGGTTCACTTTCTGTTGCTCTATTTAGTTTCGTATTGAGAAAAATGGAAGAGAGCAGTTGCCTATCTACTTCACTAGGGGGTTTTAGGCTTTTAATTGGGTTCTGTTCTGTCAGATTTCCGTTTTTGATGGGGAAAATAAAGTGTAGCATGCGGTGCTATTGTCTTCAGAAACAAGAAAACCGAAATCTGCTGGGCATGCCCCTTTGATTTTTTTTTACACTGAAGTCAGTAGAAAACGGATAAATCTGGATAGGTTTAGTATCTGTTCGCTTCCATAGTTACATCTTTTAACAGGATTAATTGGCCTCGGCCTGCGCAGACAAGTTTTAGAAACTTTAAAAAAAAAAAAAAAAATCATTTTAAACTGAAATAAACTGATGCAAATGAAAACAAAAACATCTTTTTTGACAAATCTCTCCAACAGATCATTTAAAAACCCCCAGAAGACTGCACATCCATTTGCATCAGTAAGGGGCCGTTCACACGGCACAAGACAAATACCGGTCGGTTTATCCGAGCGGTATCTGTCCTGTTTGTGCACACGGCCGTGGGAGGACAGCTTTTCTTCACAGTTTACGGAGAAAAGCCCTCCCCCTTCACATAGACATGTTCATATTCCGTCCAAAAACCGGTTCTATGTTTTTCGGACCGACAACGGTCTGAAAAATCAGCGGGCGGAAAATCCGTGCGGTGGGGACTGCTGCACGGATTTTCCATTACGGTCCGTGTAAAAGTTGTTCAGCTGGTTTTCAATACCGAGAACCGGCTGACAGGGCCGGGGAGGGGTTGTCTCACTACCAGGATTGCTTTCAAGATCCTGCAAAAACAAGTCACTTTGTAATATGTGTCCATTAACCGTGTCCTACCTGTTCCTAGATATCCCCTCTTGTATGGGCTGCATCAGCTCCTCAGGTCACTATAGCTACAGACCTGTTCGATCTCTCATGATACGCTCCCCGCACTAGTTCCTATCGCTACAGACCCGGATGCAACTGGATGTGCAGTCGTATGGTTTTTTTTAAATTATCTGTCGGAGAGATGTGTCAAAAAAGATGCTTTTGTTTTCATTTGCATCAGTTTATTTCAGTTTAAATTTATTTTATTTTTTTAACGTGCCTAAAATATACGCCGCGAGTAATAAATGCCGGCCTCCCCGCGCCACGGGGGTACGTGCTGAACAGCGCAAGCTCTCAAAACACACGATGTATTGCAGCGCATAGTGTGTACGCGCCGCAATACATTGTGTGAACATACCCTAAGGGCTCCAAGGCAGACATCTGAAACTGACTGAATGGGGCAATTCTATATCCTGCCTTCCAATGTGGACTCCACATCAGTAACAGACTTCATTTGTGTTCCCTGAGCAGAAAAATCTGCATTGTAGTGCCCTGTATGAACTGTGCCATGGATTCCCACTAGAGTAGAGTGAATTCCGCACTGAAATCCATGGGCTATTCTGTTGTGTGAACAAAACCCTATGGCTGTGCACATATGGCTCTGTACTAAGGAATTAAAAGGACTCCTATGCCAGTATTTACCAACGCTATGTTCACCAGGCGTGTTTTTGGTGTGCTTGGTACATAAAATGAATGTTTTACATATGTAATTCTTTCTTTGAAATCAATCGGCTTTGCAAAACACACACCAAATACACAAATGTGTTTTTTGGCATCCTTTTTACACTGTGTGAACACAGTCGTAGGATAGAATTATATGGCAAGGTTAAGGCTATGTTCACACAGTGTAATATCGGGGCATAATTACGCCCTGCAATTACGCCGAAGTTCGGGCAGCCCACCGGCCCCATAGACATTCATTACTACGTATTCGCCGCTGGTAATTGACATGTCACTTTCTCCCCCCGCAGCATATTGTCCGAGCAGGGAGAGGAGACTTAATCCATAGTTCTCTATGAGAACTGTGGATTACCGTAATGACTGGGACGTATCTAGCCCCGTATTTAGCGCAGTACGCCGCGAAATACGGGCCAAAATACGTCCCAGTTTAAGACGTGTGAACATAGTCGTAGCATGGCCTTGTACCGCAGAACAGTGTACAAGCAATCACACCCCCTTGTGGTCAACTAACTTATGTGGAGTAAAAGAACAAGTTAAAAAATGTTATTAAACATGAAAACATTTAAAAAGGAGACTCATCAAAACGGGATAGTTTTAGACTCTTTAGCAGCATTTTATTTCAGCGATGCTATGTGCAATTAAAAATTACATATATATTTTTGCCCTTCTTTAGCTGCAAAAGTAAAAAGATAACATTTCTGAATGGCAGGGCAGACTAATCTCACTTTACTACATTTGCTGCTTATCTCTTTGTAGTCTCATTACAAATAGTAGGTAATTATAGAATGATCGCTCTATTATTCTCTGAACACTCCTAGATAAAGAGTAGACTAGATTGACAGGGCTATGACAAGAGCAATAGATACAAGGAGAATGGGTTAACATTTTTCTGCACTGGGAGTTTTCTAGCTTTCTTCACATTTATCAGGTTCTGCCGATAACACCTCCTTCAGGTCCTGCTAATAAGAATTACATCTCTTAAAAGGGGTATTCCCATTTTATTAAGAAGCTTTTAACATGTCGTGAAAGGTAAATAAAGACTATTACCAAAGACATTGCTTTTCTGATTTTGCTTCTTTTCAGAGTTAGAGAAGATCTTTTCTCCTGTACACTAGTTTCCGTAGTTACCGGTCAGCTCTCTGCTCTTAGAGGCCGAAGCAGTGGTTAGGATAATGACTCGCCCTCTCCTCTGCAGTTTCCATGTCGCTTATTTGCAGTGGAGCCATTTGTCCACTCTCAATACACTTTTACACAGCAGTACCAGAACATTTCACAAACTGTACAGTTTCAGAGGTGCTGCCACCCTTTGCCCGTAAGCCAATAATCATCCTCTTATGCAATTCTGATAAATCACCTATTTTGGCTATGAGAAGGGATATGTGTGCAGAAAGCTTATCACATACCTTATATATCCACCAAGCCAGCTCGCGACACGTGACTTCCTTTGTGAGCCATGTGCTTCCATTGTCGAAAGTAGGAAGTGATCATAATTCTGTGACTTGACTGTGTGAGAACCAGGTTCCAGAATGGAGGCAATAAATGGAAATAAGTATCTAATGTAACATCACAGTATGATAGAACTGCCATGTAGATATTGTTCCTAATTGTTCTCCAAAATATTATTTCTCAACATAGGTTATGGCAAAGTTCCTGCAAGCACGCAAGAGACCAGGTAAACAAAAGAAGCGGAAACCATGGTGGACAACAAAGACAAGAAATTCCACTTGTAGTGCTGAAGAGTAAGTCTAATGTCTACGTTACCAAATGCAGATCTATCAATGTATCTATCTATCCATCCTTATAATTTAGTGGTGCCTACTTATTGTATATATTAATATGTACCCGACTTAAGGAAGTCTAATGTCTACTTTACCAAATGCAGATCCTATCTATCTATCTATCTATCTATCTATCTATCTATCTATCTATCCATCCTTACAATTTAGTGGTGCCTACTTATTGTATATATTAATATGTACCCTACCTCACGTTTGCAGGGTAACAGAACAGACAGAGGCAAAACTACCATGGTATTCCAGTTTGGGTCTTGCTTTATGGCATAGATTAGCCAGTGTAAGCAATGTAGTGACTTACATAGTGAACACCTTCGTATCGCTTTGCTTGTGGAGCCATAACAGTGTAAAAAAGGTATGTGACTTTAAATCGAATTTTTCTAATAGCTAGCAGCTATTTCTTCTGATTCCCCCCTATAAAAGTACCTGTTCAGCAGACCATTACTTTAGTGGAAGCAATTATTTAAAACCACTCCTAAAGGGAACCCGTTGCTTAGCCTATGCTGTTTTTAGTGCTGTGTCCCTTATTGTGCAAAATACAGTAGTTTCAGAGCATTTACTGCTCAAATCTGGCAGCTTGTAGCCAGCTCTGTCACAGATCAGGGCTTCTCATTCATGGACCGTTGTTAGTCACGCCCAACCGTCGGTAGCCTCACTCATCCATTAAACAGACTCCTGTCTGGCAGAGGAGATTGCAAGCTGCCATATCTGATTAGTAAATGCACTGAAACTACTGTATTTTGCACAATAAGGGACACAGCGCTAAAAACAGCATGTGTGTCACTGGTTTATGCTGTCTTCAGTAAGAGCAGCATAACCTATGTAAAAGGTTCCCTTTAATGTGGAGCGAAATAAAAGATTGGACATATTAAAATCCAACCTGTATGATCCTCCCCTGACATGACATTAATGGGAGATTTTAAGATTCAGAGGGAGAGGAAGGAATGGGAATATAAATTAATGCAAAAATTTAAAACTCTGCAAAATGGGTTAAATATTCATGCCAGCTTCATTTCAAGCTATGTGTGAACTGTGAGTGCAACAAATCTCCCCTGATTGCATATAAAGATAAGATAAATAATTACTGATCACTCCTGTCACGCCTCACAAGTTTCCAGACTGTTTAATTCTTGACAGGTTGTAAATAACTGCTGTACCTATATTTTGCATTTTGTTATTGTTAAGAATTCTAAGATCCTTTGAAGATCCATGTCTTGTGTGTATAAAAAGTCTGTGTATTTTCAGTTTGTTGTATAACATCATGTCTGAAGAAGAGAGCTAGTCCTCTCGAAAGCTCACTATCAAATATACTCAGTTAGCCTCTAAAAGGTATCGCCTGATTTCTTCACTCTTCTACTACTTTCTATGGCTAACACGGTACAACATTATACTACTGACATGACATTGAAAGACAGACTGTCCCCATATACTAGATTGTCTCCAGCAGCCAAAGTCCAACAAATAGAACATACAAGGGTTGGAGAAAATAAATATAACTCCCCTATCTTTCAATGCTTGTTTGAACTCATCCTGACGCACCTGCCATCACCAGTAATGCCTTCTTTTTTTTCTAGGTCTCATAGCTTATATCGCTGATAATGAGCCTTAACGTTTCTGCTGGTTTTATAAATATGATACTTTGTCGTGCACATTGTTGAATAGTAGCCAAAAACACAAGACTAAGGCCCCTGAAATTTTATACTGGTGCCCTTAGACTTGCATTTCTTGAGGGGTCATAGTTTTCTAGGTTTTTTTCGGGGGTTTTTTGGCCACAATTCATCAAAGAGCTCTTCTGTCACTGGCATCAAACTTTTACTTCCGACCACAGCTACTTCTGTCTGTAGATGTTTTATCGGCTTCTGCATGCCGAGACAGGACTGGGACGAGGTATTCTGGTGCTCTAGGCAAATAAGGCATATATTGCCCCCCCCGACCCCCTATGGAAAATTCAGCCCACTCCATACTTCCTTGTGCTTCCTTTTCTGCCTGGGATGAAATGGCGCCCTAGGCAGTTGCCTACCCGTTGTCCTGAGATGTGATCAAGGAAACAATAGACTAACAACTCCATCAACTGAGCTACTCGAATCGCAGACTTCCCTACTGGGTGCCCACCAACAATCATTCTTCCTTGCAGCTTCGTCAAGTCTGACATAACTTGCTTGTAAAATAAATGAACTGATAGTTAGATCAGCACAAGTAATAAAGTTTGTGAAAAGCATTATAAGCAACATTTCTGACAAAAAAAGGGGCAACACCGGTGACTGTGGCGTGTCAGAGTTCAGCTTGACTGTATAAGGGTATATGAGTCTGGTATATGAGTCTGGTCGCCCACCTGCAGAAAAGAATTCACAAAGGATAAAATCTGGCTTTCTTGGTGCTGATTTTATTCTGCATGTCCGGTGCAGAAATCCTGCAATAGACCCACCCTGCATGAAAGTATCCTAAAAATACAGATGTTCTAGTTATTTTATTTAACCCCAGTAAACTAGTGTTACATCCTGGGTCTCACCAACATAGCAGATACGTAAAGGAAATAGGCATTTAACTCTGCACGTAATATATATTATATATTAATATATATATATATTATATATATAACACTACTCCCAAGAAGCTAGGGATATTTGGCTTTTACTTGTAATTTCAGGATGAACATAATTTGTTTAAATAAACTAAATGAGACAATCTCTTATCCAACTGTTCAGTGTTTCAGTACTTTCTGCACAACTTACTGATCTCTAACAAGGAGCTTAATCGCAAAATTCCCAACAGGTGTTTAATTCCTGAATCGTCCAATAAATTTAGGGGATCAATCTGAATTGGGATTTAAACAGTCCTCCTCATCACACTGTTCACATTTTGACATCATGAGTCCAAGACAACACCTTACAATTGATCAACAGTACCTCACCATTGTGAGGCTTCAAGCATAATACTCTCAGGCGGTAGTGGCCACTGAGCTGAGTGTCACAGAGTGGCATCAGCAGGTTGCAAGAGAGATACTGTAAGAGTCACAGAAAGGCAAAGAAGTGGATATCCTTTGGCTACATCACACACCGATGACCACTTCATTGTAAACAATGCCCTGCGGAACAGGATGATGACTGTCACACAACTCCAAGAACGTTTAAGTGAGGTGAGAGGCAGCCAAGTGTCAGGTCAGACGATTCATAACTGTTTACATCAGTGTGGTCTGTGTGCTAGACAACCAGCAAGGGTACTTGAACACACCACCAGGCACAGGCATCATCACCTTGCATGAGCCAGGAAGCATCTACACTGGACGAGGGACCAGTGGTCCTCAGTGCTGTTCAGTGATGAAAGTTGATTCACACTGAGCAGAAATTATGGCCGCCAACGATGTCTGGAGATGTCAAGAAGAGCGCTATTTATCAGCCACTGTTGTCACGAGACGAGTCTTTGGTGGTGGTGATGGTACAGTGTGAACAGGTGTCTCATCAATACAGAACTGCCCTACACTTTGTGAATGGTACAGTGACAGCCTCTACTACTGGAATAACATCAGTAATCCAGTCATTGAGCCTCTACATGTACAACACAGGGCTAATCTCTTCATTGACGACAATGCTCATTGAGATCGCATCATTAGGGAACAGCTGTTAGAGACTGGGAACCTCAAATGGAGTAGCCAGCACGTTCTCCAGACCTGAACCCCCTCAAACAACCCTAGCCTACAAAAAACCTGCGGATCAGCTGAGTTGCCGTGTAAAAGCTCTGTACCACTGAACATCAATGAGCTGAGGGGCGTCCTTCAAGAAGAGTGGGATGCCACGCCTCAGCAGTCAATAACTCGACTTGTGAACAGTATAGTATGTTGTCAATCTATAATAGATGCTCAATGCCACATGACACGTTTTTTGAGACACTGATATTTTTGATTAAATTGTTAGAGATGAGAAAATCAACATCAAATGGCTTACCGTACTTTCAGGATAAAATATCACTGTAGTGTGCAATGTTTACATTTTCTATAAATTACATCCGAAAGCCAAATATCCCTAACTTTTTGTAAGGTGTGGGTGTATTGGCACCCCTGCAATTCTGTCAGATAATACTCAGTTCTTCCTGAACTATGAATCATCACAATTCCTTTGGTATTAATATTATCTTTATTTGCTAGCATATGAAAAAGACACAAAAAGCGTAAGAATCAAAAATAAAATCATGCTTCATTTCACACAAAAACACCAAAAATGGGCCGTGACAAAAGTATTGGCACCCTCAGCCTAATACCTTGTAGCACAACCTTTAGCCAAAATAACTGCGAAAAAGGTCGCATCCGGTAACCATCAATGAGTTTACTACAAACGCTCCTGCAGGAATTTTAGACCCATTCTTCTTTGGCAAACTGATCGGGGTCCCTGAGATTTGAAGGTTCCTTCTCCAAACTGCCCATTTTGATATCTCTATCTCCACAGGTGTATCAGGTTATTACCGGTCTGGACTCATTGCTGGCCCACATTAGAAGTCTTCAGTGCTTTCTCTCAAAACCATTTTTCAAGTGCTTTTTTAGTGTGTTTTGGGTCATTGTCCTGCTGGAAGACCCAAGACCTATGAGGGAACCAGCTTTCTCACACTGGACCCTACCTTATGCTGCAAAATTTGTTGTAGTCTTCATGACTATCATAAATGCCATAACACACGGTCCAAGCAGTCCCTTTGCCAGAGGACAGCAAAGCAACCCCAAAACATCAGGGAACCTCCGCCATGTTTGACCTGGTAGGGACCGGTCTTTTTTTTTTTTTCTTTTTTTTTTACTGAATACCTCTTTTTTTTTCCTTGTAAACTCCTTGTGATGCCTTTTTCCCAAAAAGCTCTTACTTATTAGTCTCATTTTGACCGGGAGAGAACATTCTTCCCAAAACGATTTAGGCTTTTTCAGTTAAGTTTTTGGCAAACTCCACCTGGCTTTTTATGTATCGGGGTAATAAGTGGTCTTCCCTGGGTATCCTACCATACAGTCCCTATTCATTCAGACGCCGACGGATGTACGGGTTGACACAGTTGTACCCTCGGACTGCAGGGCAACTTGGAACTTGTTGGATGTTAGTCGAGTTCTTTATCCACCACCCGCACAATCTTGCATTGAAATCTCCGTCAATTTTTTTCTTTTCCATCCACATCTAGGGAGGTTAGCCACAGTGCCATGGGGAGGTTAGCCACAGTGCATGGGCCTTTACACTTCTTGATGACACTGCGCACCGGTAGACACAGAACATTTAGTCTTTGGAGATGGACTTGTACCTTCGATTGCTCAGGCTTCCTCACCAATTTGGAGTTTCTCAAGTCCCTCAGAACAGTTCTTATGGTCTTCTTTCTTTTTCTCCATGCTCAATGTGGTACACACAAGACCACAGGACAACTTTATCCATGTCAACTGGCTGCAAAGTGTGATTTAGTAGTCGCCAACACCTGTTAGGTGCCACAGGTAAGTTTACAGGGCTGTTAATTACACAAATTAGAGAAGCAGCACATGATTTTTCAAACAAGCCAATACTTTATGTCCACCCCCTTTTTTATGTTTGGTGTGAAAATATATCCAAATTGGCTTTATGACAATTCTTTTGTGTGGTTTTCCATTGAAGACAAATTAAATGAAGATAATAATACCAAGAATTTGTGATTGCAAATCATTTACCAGAATTAAACTGAGTATTAAACTGAACAGAATTGCAGGGCGGTGCCAATACACTTTTGGCCACCGCACTGTGTGTGTGTGAGTGTGTGTGTGTGATGTGGGTATATATGCGTGTGTGTGTGTGTGTGTGTATATATAATATATTTATATTATATATATATAATAATATATATAATATATATATATATATATAAGTGACACACCTTGCAATGTATGTATATATTGTATTTTATCTTTTCATGCGACAACACTGGAGATAATACACTTTGATACAATGTAAAGTAGTCAGTGTACATCTTCTAGAACAGTATTAATTTGACACACTGCCATCAATATCTACACCACTGGCAGCAAAAGTGAGTACACCCCTAAGTGAAAATAGACAAATTGTGCCAAAGTGTCAATATTTTGTGTGGCAAACCATTATTTTCCAGCACTGTCTTAACTCTCTGGGGCATGGAGTTCACTAGAGCTGTGCAGGTTGCCACCGAAATCCTTTTCCACTCCTACATGACTACATCATGGAGCTGGTGGATGTTAGAAACCTTGCGCTCCTTCACCTTCCGTGTGAGAATGTCCCACAGATGCTGAATAGGGTTCAGGTCTGAAGACTTGCTTGGCCCGTCCAGCAACTTTACCCTCATTTTCTTTAGCAAGACAGTGGCCATCTTAGAGGTGTGTTTTGGGGTTAATTAAATTGGCGACACCCTTGCTCTTTGGCCCAGATTTTCGAAAGGAGGGATCTGGATATCTCATTTAATTTCACAGTACAATGTTGGCATTCTGGTTCCCTAAAGAACTATACTGCCCACAGCCAGCAATCACTCTTGTAAGTCCTGAACCATGACACCCCCCACCACCATGCTTGACTCTAGGCAAGACACACTTGTCTTTGTACTCCTCACCTGGTTGCCACAACACATGCCTGACATCTGAACCAAATAAGTTTATCTTGGTCTCAACAGCCATAGGACATGGTTCCAGTAATCCATGTCTTTAGTCTGCCTGTCTTCAGCAGACTGTTTGTGGAATTTCTTGTGCATCCTCGTTAGAAGAGGCTTCCTTCTGGGACAACAGACATGCAGACCAATTTGATGCAGTGTGCGGTATATTGTCTGAGCACTGACAGGCTGACCCTCCACCCTTTTAACCTCTGCTGTAATGCTGGCAACACTAATACATCTAGTTTGTAAAGACAATCTCTGGATATGACACTGAGCACTTTACTTTGGTCAACCGTTGCAAGGCTTGAACTGGGTGGAACCTGTCTTGTTAAACCGCTGTATGGTCTTGGTCATCGTGCTGCAGCTCAGTTTCAGGGCGTTGACAATCTTCGTATAGCCTTGGCCATCTTTATGCAGGGCAACGATTCTTTTTTTCAGACGCTCAGACAGTTCTTTGCCATGAGGTGTCATGTTGAGCTCCCAGTGACCAGTATGGAGAGAGGTGTTAGGAGTTGATGACACCAAATATAACTCCTTTTAACTCCTTTTTGCTCCCCATTTACACCCTGTGAACCTTGTAACACTATAGGCAAGTTCACACGGCTTAAAATGGGTGCGGCCGTAGTTTTTGGCTCCGTAATAACGCGACGAAGTGCGACCAATTACGGCCGAAAACGGCCGATTCCATTACGTAATCACAGTTCTCATAGAGAACTATGGATTACGTCTCCTCTCCCCGCCCGGCGCGAAGCCCGCCGGCGGGAGATAATTCACATGTCACTTTCTAGGCTGGCGATACGCGCCTCTAGAATTGATTGTCCTATGGTCCCGGCGAAGTTGCCGGCTGGGGCCCCCGCTCACAATCTAGAAGTTCCCCCGATCTCCCGCCTCTCCCGGCACACGGCGTAATCTCACGGGGGCGTAATTACGCCCTGCAAATACACCGTGTGAACATAGCCTAACAAGTCACATGGCACCTTGGAGGTAAAATGGCATTGTGCACAATTTGTTCATTTTCACTTAGGGTTGCACTCACTTTTGTTGCCAGTGGTTTAGGCTTCAATTTTAGGCATTTAAACCTGCAAGTAGTAGGAAAAATCTCTCTCTGAAAATATGTCTGGTCTGGCGAACTGTGTTTTAAAAAAGCACTTTTTGGAAAGGTTTTTTTTTTTTCCCCCTTAGAGCAATAAAAAAGAACTGCAAAACTTTACATTCTCTTGAAGCTGTTAAAGGCTTTTTTTTCCATAGGCTTTTGTTTGCCATTATCATATGACCTAATCATCTCAGCCAGGTAAATGTTGAAGCTCTTTAAAACCTCCTTCAGTTGTAGTTTTTAATTAGTTTTATTATAATTTTTGAAAATGATATACAATTTCCATTGTAGAATTCTAGCTTCTACAGTACAACCAAATGAATATCTTGTTTGTTTTAAACTGTGCTTTCACCACTTTGTAACTGTTTTCTTTCAGCAACTCATTTTAGTAAAAAACACAATCTCTCCACCTTTCAACTATCATCTAGAACAACGCACATTAAAACGGCGATTACATAAGCTTGAAGTTGAGTTTCTGAAGCTGCAGCTAACACTTCAGGTAAATGCTTCTGTCATTGGCTTTTTAGCCTTAAAGGTGTTATGCACTATATTTAAAAAACTAAATTATATGCTATTGCTGCCCAAATAAAGGAAATAAAAGAAAACCTCATATTCCCCTTCCTCCTCACAATTGTTCCAACACTGGCTTTAAGGGATGTTCACACGGCGTGTTCTGTCAGTGTGAACATACGTTATTAAATGTGTGTTTGGATCCGTCTTAACGGACCCAAACACATATCTAGCAACGAGCAGTGGGTTTTACATTGCTTGCAATGTAAAACACGCACCGGCGTTCAGACGAGTGATTTCCGATGCGTGTTTACTTGCGTCTTTTGGATCCATCTTTCAGATCC
Organism: Phyllomedusa bahiana; assembly: GCA_025379985.1. NCBI lineage: Eukaryota > Metazoa > Chordata > Amphibia > Anura > Hylidae > Phyllomedusa > Phyllomedusa bahiana. Next base: position 7,029 of record JAODAL010025913.1, on the reverse strand, counting down.
GTTCTAAGAATTGACATGTTAATTCTTGATCCGAAAGATGCAGTTTAAAACTATGGATGCCTTTTGGCTGCAGCAGGATCACACCGTAAACAGGCACCCGTGTGTTGGATGCGTTTTGGATCCAATTGATGCTGCGTTTTTTGGATGCGATTTTCGGATCCAAAAACGGCATATGAACATACCCTTTTGGTGACTTTCCGTGGTCTTCTGTTTATTCCTGGCTCTGGAAAGTCACACCTGCCGCTGTTGATTGGCTACAGTGGTCACTTGACACAGCCTTTCATCATCATCTAAAGCCTTCCACTTCCAAAAAAAGAATATAAGGGAGTGAACAGTTACTACTGAGGTGATGGCATCCCATTCAGCCAGAACCAAGGAGAGACGTCACAGAGCCAGTGCTGGAATAGAGGTGAGGAGGAAGGTAAGTATAAGTTTTTGTATTTCATTTATATAGCTTCTATTTTTATTCACATGTACAACCCTTTTAAGATAAGCAGAAGACATGTTTACAGAAAATAAATATATGCCTGCGTTAGTGAAAAAATTTAATTTTGAGGTATCTTTTACTTTTAGACTAAAGACACCAATTCAAGTTTATCAGGAAATGCTTGCCGCTGTAGTTGTCAGCAAGCCAAGACCCTGCCATCTAAAGAAGATGCCAAGGTGGAAGCTGCAGGATCAGTTCTCTTGCCTTCCCTCCCTCCACCTCCACCACCACCTCCTCCCCCGCCACCCGATCCTCCACCACCAGTTCCTCCTCCTAGCTTTCCACTTGAAAAACGGCTGCCCCTTTTGAAGAAAGTGGCAAGCACTCAACTGCCAAAGGTTGGATACATTTTTAAAGTTAATCATCATACGTATTAATATTCAAAAATGATATGTTTTTGGTGTTTTAAGTGCTAATTTTTTATACCCAAGATGTGTATTTAGATTTGGCATCCTAAAGTAAAAACTTGGCATATATTTGACAGGCACCACCTGTAAATCCAGAAGGACCCGTTCAGATAACCCTGAAAGATCTTCTGAATGTCAAATTAAGAAAAACCAAAAACAACATAGACAAACAAAAAGTAAGTTTCATAGAGAATCCATTACATGTGTGTCTGCAGTTCTGTGGTATAAATAGATACAGACCTATCAATAGAAGCTGAAATATATGTTTAAAGAGAACCTGTCACATAAATTATGCCCCCCTTGCCAAGGACAGCACAAGCTAGTGAGAGACCTGCTGTTTCCGGTACTATGTCCCTATCCTTTAAGATGCTGTAGTTTTAGAGGATTTAATGCTCAAATCTGCAGTTTTCAGCCAGAAAAGAGTCATGAAAAGAGTCACTTTTATCATACCCCGCCACCCCCGTCCCACCCAAAGGCTAGCCCCGCCCCTAACCTGACAGTCACGATGTTCTAACCTATTCAAAGTAATAGGAGTGAGGGAGAATAATAAACCTAACACATTAATTGTTCGGCTGATCCTACTGAAATCCTCATGTTTGGACAACTTTCCTATATATGCTATTTACAACCTGTGTTATAAGTTTGTCCATTATAGTTTTGTGTACCGTCAGGCGTGGAGTCGGAGAGTCGGGGCTATTTTGCATGGAGTCGAGTCGTCATAAAATGACCTAATCTGACTCTTAAAAATATATAAAAAGTTGGTCCCCAGTTAGTCGAGTTCAGAGCACAGACAAAGGAATTGGTCCGGCCATTGCTACTGCTCCCATATCTTCAGCAATTATGAACATGGAGTCAGGCAAAGTGGCTGCTCCAGGGAAAAAAAAGATTCTGCTCACCATGGCAAACAGATTTCAGCAAACATTTTTTCACCTGTTTTCAAAGAAGTAGAAGAGTTTCCAACCAATTCATCAAAAACTGACTGGTGGCTGAGGCAATTTCTTTATAAACCTGACATTGTTTAATGAGATGTTGCCTCTGTGGTCACCTGCTTTGCCGCCCAACCCCATGTTAGTGTATAAGCGCCGTCTCTAGCCTGGAAATAATTAGATTAGATTGTGAGGTCATGTATGCAGGATCTGATGGAGGCAATACTATTTCTCAGAACAAATTCATGAGACACCACACAAATGTTTCTGCAGTGTTTGCATATTTACAATTTTTTTGTGTCACTAACGTCATATCCATAAATATAATTTTACACAGACCCAGCAAAATGGTAACAATGTTTTGAAATTGTGACTTTCTAGCTCCATATCTCTCCATCCACTACAGCTTTATACATGCAGGCTACTGGTAAATTTATATACAGTCATCTTACATCTTATACATAAATTTGACTATGCAAGTATTTAGCTTTCTCTTAGTTACAGTTTTTGCTCCTAAAAATCAAAGTGTTAAGAGGGGTTGTCTCACTACAAGGAGACTTTTTATGGTTAAAGAACTGTGTAAAAACAAGTCACTTTGCAATATGTGTCCATTAACAGTGACTTACATATTCCTAATATCCCTCTTGTATGAGCCTGCATCAGCTCCTCAGGTCGCTATAGCCTACAGACCTGTGTGATCTCTCCCAGATAGGCTGCCAGCACTTGTCGCAATAGCTGCAGACTCTGTGTGATCTCTCCATGATAATGGGCTGCCAGCAACGTTGCTATACTACAGACCCTGTTTTGACTCTCATCCTGCTAGGCTAGCCAAGCACTGGTTGCTATAGCTACAGACCTTCCTTAATAACGGCACCTAGTGGAAGCCATTAAACATGCCCCTTAATTTCAAAAATGAAACCAAGAAACAGGACTGAGGTAAGATGAATCAATGTAGTGCGACAACCCCTTTATTTTGTATTATATTGGTTAGTATAAGGAAACCACCATTGGTTTTCAGCACTGCACTTGAATCCTTCTGTGCCTCTGGATCAATTCAAGCATGATTTTGAACCAAAATCTGATCCAGGTCCTCTTCTACATATCCCAATGTTTTGGTGCAGACTGGACTTGGATACAAACACACTCGAGCTATTTCTTCACTCTCCCCACAAGTGTTTTAAAGAACAAAACATTGATACCTTTGCTTGTAAGTGTCTGTTCTTTCTTCCTAAATAGCTTGATTATTGTATCATAAGGTGATAAACAGCCGGATGTTACCATTATTTACTACAGTAAAGTTACACTTAAACATGCTCCGTGTGATGAGGGAAGTCAAGGAATCGGGAGATCGGAGGATTTTGGAAATTGAGGAGTTCGAGTTCGGGGCCTTTATCGCATTTCTGACTCCACAGCCCTTGGTAACCGTTTGATTCTTCATAATGTTATGTTAATATGGAAATTGCATCAAATTTCATTGATTGCGTTTGTTTGATATATGGGCTGTGTTTTATTTTAGAAGGCAGTAAACAAAAGCCCGTGCATGCCATTAGTTACCGTCTCACAACTTCAGGGGGTTAAACTGAAGATAGCGTCCAGCATGCCACCAAAGCGTCTGACAAATGTTTTTAAGTAAGTTGCTGAATTAGAATCGGGTTGAAGCTAAAGTATTAGCATTTATTACTATTATTAATGTTGTTCTATCTTATTTATACAGAGAAAAGTTTAACAGCCCTCTGGACGTCCGACAACGTCTTAGAAAAGTCAACATGGAAAGGTATTTTTATGTTTTTACTGAGAATGTTATAAATTCAGGTTATTGAAATAAACATCCTTAAATGGTTTTTACCATCAGAAACATTGATGGCATAACAGTAGGCTATGCCATCAGTATCCGATTTGTCAGTCCCACTACTAAGACCAGCACCGATCTCTAGAACGGTTCCCCAAAACTCCACTCCATTTGTTTCATTGGGAGTTCCGAGTACATTCAAATGCAACCCTCGGGTGAACTCAGAATTCCCATTGAAGTGAATGCAGAGTGACCGTGCAAACATTGCCACTTCTCCATTCAAAATGGGGAGTTTCACTGGAGATAGCTGTGGGTCCTCGAGGTGGGTAATCTATCAGTTCTGCCCTTTAACCCCTTCCCGACATTGGGCGTACCCATACATCCTAGCGGGAAGTGACTCCCTGCAAATAGACATACAGTTACGCCTTCGACATCATGCAGGCTATCAAGCAGGGCCCAAACAATCACAGCATGGAACCAGCTGTATATTAAAGCGATCAAAGCATCATATGAACCTTCTTCTCTGTTCTCCTCTTATCAGCTCCTCACATAACCGTCTCCAAGACTTCTCTCGCGCTTCCCCCACACTCTGGAATGCACTGCCTCAACATATCAGACTCTCTGCCACTCTCACCAGCTTCAAAAGCAACCTGCAAGTCCCATTTTCCTTCAGATTGGGCCTATCACCAACAATAACACCCTGCGCCACTATACTACCCCACAAAACATATCGTCCCCTCTCCCCTGTTCTCCTTCCCTCCTCCTTGTATAGATTGTAGCTTCGCGGGCAGGTCCTGCTCTCACCTCTGTAACAGTTGTATAGTCATTCAATTGTTATTATTGTTAACTCATTTGACATATAATGTATGATGACAGTCACCCCCGAATGTACAAGCGCCATGGATCATGGCGCTTTAAAATAAATGTTGTTAATAATAATAATATGAACCTCATAATGGTACCAATGAAAACAGCTACTCATCCCGCAAAAAATCCCTCAATCAGCTCCATATACAGAAAAATTAAAAAGTTATGGCTATCGAACTATGAGAAACAATAAAAAACACATTTTTTTTACAAATGCATTTCTACTGTGTAAAAGTAGTAAAATATAAAAAAAAGATATAAAATCTATATAATTGTACTGCATAGTAAAGTTATCATGTCATTTACACCACATGGCAAACACTGTAAATATAAAACCAAAAAACAATGGCGGCACTACGTACCCCCCCCCCCCCTGTTTTCATGGCCCAATGCGAGAAAAACACTTGTGCGCCATAGCGGTGTTATATCCAAAAAGGGGCGACTTCTGGAAGGTTTCAACTGTTCTGGCACTTTAGGGGCTTTGCAAATGCGACATAACACCCAACATAATCTGCGTTCCAATAGTCAAATAGCGCTCCCTCTCTTGTACCCAATACATATAGCGTATTGCCAGATTTGGAAGAAATTGCGTAACAAATTTTGCACTGCTTTTTCTCTAGTATTCCTTGTAAAAATGAAACATTTTCAGCTAAAGTTATAGGATATCTTTGAAATTTTTTTAATTTCCTCTCCACTTTGCTTCAAGTACTGTAAACACCTAAATGCGGTTAATAAAGTTCCTAAATGCTGTTTTGAATACTTTACGGGGTGTAGTTTCTTAGACGGATTCATTGATAGGGGTATCTAACATACAGGCCCGTCAAAGCCACATCTGAACTGGACCGGTCCCTAAAAAAATGGGTTGCAAATTTTCTTGAAAAAGTGAAAAAGTCCCCTAATGTTGCACAAAAATTAAGAAATGTAAAACCTGACACCAACCTATAGTAGACATATGGTAGATCTTTGTTACAAATTATCTGTGTTACACGCAGACATTTTTGAACTTTGGAAATGGCAACTTTTTCAAAATTTTCACAATAGTTAGGTTTTTTTAACAAATGAACAAGGATTGTATGGACCAAGATATCTTACTAACTTAAAGCACAAGTGACCACCCACGAAGAAAACAGTCCTCTGAAAGAGAGAGAATGGATAGGCTAAAAGCTTATCAAAAAAGTTATTCCCACATAAAGTGACACATGTCAGATTTAAAAATGGGGCTCTGTCAGGGAGGCCAAAACTGGCAGCGGCGGAAAGGAGTTAACGGGAGCCTTTTGGCTACTATATGTTGCCCAAATAATGGTCGGCATGAAATGGCTGTAGGTTACCTGGTCCCAACCATGTACATTTTACTCTAAAATGTTGCAGCATTTTAGGGTAAAAAACCCGATGGCGTTGGGCCATAGGAGAGATGGGTCCGATGTGGGGCTTCTTCCCACCCACTCAACATAGGCAAAAATGGGAGCTGTCCGTTAAGCTGAGGGGGTGTGGAGAGGCCGCACATAGGAGTCCTCTCCCTGCCGCAAGGGCTTCTCCTCATAACCTGTGCAACCTCACCGGGTGAAACTACATGCATTTGTATAATCTATAACAGTGGGCATGATGGGAGTTGTAGTTTCCCAACAGCTGGAGGGCTGCCAGTTTGACACCCCTGCTCTAGTGTTTCAAGGTAAAACCCAGATGGTTCATTAAATATGTAATAAAAGTTTGCAGTGTTTCTAAAATGTGGGTTTCTTGTACATTCATTACAGCTTTCAAACTCTCTACTTGCTAATATTTAGTAGAAACTTTTGCTGTTTACTCCCAGGATGACAATCTGTCCTGGTCTTCTGATGGGCACACAGGTGCACAGATCTGATGACTATCCTCTTAGTGTATGTTCACACGATGTATTGAAGCACGTACAGTACGGGAGCTCTCGCTAATCAGCGCGTACTCCCGCAGCAGGGATGGAGGGGGGGGGGTTTTTTACTCGTGACATGTCAATTATCTCCCTGCGCGTGCAACTAAAAAAAAAAAACACGAATCGGTTTGAGTAATACGTGCGGGGGGGACGAGCGTAAATCCATAATTCTCTAAGGTAGCAATGGATTACCGACCAGAAATTCCCCCCGTATTAAGCGCAGTACACAAAATAAAACACAAAATCTACCCAGACAGCGAAAGGCGCTCCAAAATAAGCCGTGTGAACATACCCTTATGAGCCATGCACCTATGTGTCCATCACATAACCAGGGCAGATTTATAAAATAAAAAAATATCCAACTAGAAAGGGAACGTTGATATGGTTCCTATTTAACCACTTCTCATTAAAAAAACAAAAAAAACCACTTCCCTCCACCACACAACAATATCTACGGTATTTCCGTTGCATTAAGTTTTTTTTCACTACATTCTAAAAGTTGTAACTTTTTATTTTTCTCACGACAAAGATGTATGAGGGATTTATTTATTTATTTTTAAGCGGGACAATATGTACTTTTTAATGTTGCCTTTGACCATACCATATAATGTACTGGGAAACAAAATGTGTATATCAAATAACCTTTTCTT